>JAINUW010000787.1:1422500-1519791 GCA_020205615.1 Panax quinquefolius
ATTTGAAATTATAATTGATTTTCAAATTAATTGCTAAATAATAAAAATTCATTTGAAATTATAATTGATTTTCACGTCTGTCTACACCTGAAATAACTCAATAAAAACTGGGATTTACAAGCTAAACAACGGTTGCTAGATGCCAACTCTACAATACAAGAAGTACAAGAGAAAAGGCATATGAGATCACTAGTTCAATATAATTCTAGCCGGAAGAAAAAGTCCTGGTGTTTGTTCTTGATCTTCGCAGGTTACAAGTTTTACAACAGAGCGGGAACTTAGATTGTACCTCTTCTGCGCTTCTTCAAATGCATTGCCAAGAACCTGGTTAACCCAATTCATCAACAACAGTCATCTATTTATATACTGAATTCTCAATTTCTCAATTCATCAGCAATATAATCAACAACAGTCATCAACAACAGTCATCTATTTCTCAATTCATCAGCAATATAATCAACAACAGTCATCCCTCTGAACTTTATATCATAATCATTCATTTCTTGCCGACCAAACATAGTGTCTGTAAAGTTCATACTATCTTCAAAAATGGGATTTACACAGATAAAGCTTTCTGTCCCTCCATATAAAATCTCAACAAGAGCAACTGCGATTTTCTTCTTACCAAGCGTATCAGGTCCAAGGAAATTGAACCATATGTCTCCTCGACTTATCCCTTGCCTCTTTTCATTTCTTGTTCTGCAACGAGCTATAGTTTGACTAATAACAATTACTGCTTCCACTTGATGTCCAATTTTATCAGCAAGAGTAGTGTAAAGCTTCTTAAAATCTTTTTCATCAAGTTGCCCGTTAAAATCAGAACAGGGGCATGAAGAAGATTTAAATGTGTGATTTGTGATACTTGCAGTGATCGTATCACCATTTACAGATAGACAACCCGAGAAATTCTGCGTAAGCTTTCTCTTAGTTTGATTTGAAGGTTTCTCCATTACCCTGCTCATAGTAGAAAACTTAATTCCCAATCCTAAATCTGTAGTCACTGAAGTTACCAAGGTTGGGGATGTCAAACCTTCACCAACACTTGAACTAAACCAATTGTAAGGAGGATATCTGAGGCCACCGAGCTCATCTTCAGTTTCTGAGAATTTCACATTCATGGATTTTAAAATTACGGGCATCAGATTGCTTGTTTTTTCTGTAGAATTTTTCTCTAAGTCCACTAATCTGTGTGATTGAATAAGTTTGCAACCACTTACATTTGAAGATGCATTTGCTTTTTTGTGGTTGGAAACATTTTCCTTCATGTCCTCAACAACTTGAAAGCCCACAACGGTTGGAACTTGGGAACATACATGATAAGTATCTGGTTTGGCTAATAATTATGCGTAATGAAGACACTGGCAAATATTGTCCCATTTCTTCTGTATCCCAACAACTTTTGCACTTAGTAACTTTAGCCTTGAAGCAAAGAGCATGAGGTTAAGTGGCCAAAAAATACATTGTAACATCAAACAAATGCGAACAAGATGACAAAATCAGATAATCTTACATGAGGCATCTCAACTCCATCTGGGTTCATGTATCTTGAGTAGTCATTCCACTCATTACCATTACCAGTCCCATCATAACTTCCATAATAATATGAAGCATATCCGTTAGGAAGATAACACATGGTTGGATCCATGAAATCCGGGAGCAAAGGAGTCAGAGATCGATCAAATGACTGGATCTGACCATTTGTTACATCACCTAAACCAACAGGAGGCTGCAAGAAAAAGAGATTCAACATAAGCAAGTTCAGTTGGTGAATACATGTACTAACAAACATAAATTGATAAGAAAGATGTACAACTTTATTTCAAAACACCTTCTTAGTGGGCTCTGGAATTTCCAAAGTTTTGGTCTGTGAATCCATTGACAACTTTTGCAACAAATCTGCAGCTTCTACGGCAGAAGAAGTAAAGGTAAACATAATTTTCAAGAGATTACCAAAAATATTCAATGTTTCCAGGCTAATCCTATTAGGAATTAAAAAGTAGTAGAACAACCGGCAAATGTGAAATTTTAACTAAACCATGACAATTAAGTTAAATCTCGAGAGGAACAATAGCCATAACTCAGACAGATACAAGATTATGACATTCAAAATTCTACAAAATACAAAACAATAAAATTTAACTTTGTCTAGCTTCCACAACAACTTTAACAGATGAATAGTTAATGAAAAGCAATAACGCATTTAAAAATGGTAACTTTATGAACCATAGTCAATTCATTTTCAATTACTTTATCTGAAATCTTAGACATATCTAATAGCCAAGATCAAACTATACCCAAGATCAATTCAACAGAATCAGCAAACAAATTAATAATTAACAAAAAATTCCAAAGATTCATGATATACAAATCCCTATGTATACCCAAAAACGAGATGATATGTACACAGAAAAGCTTTAAAAATAATAAGAGAAACCCATTTTAAATCGAGGGAAAAAAAGATTTGCAACTTATCAACACCATCATTTGCTAATTTTCAACCTTAATCATTGTTCACTTGAATACACTATGATACTAAGTTTGTTTCTTTGAACATATATTTGCAGCATCAACTTGTACTGATTTGGCCCATCTATGAACATAAAAGCAACAGTAAGAGTTACTTCTAATTGTGAAAAAAGCCAATATTGAAATTGAGATGGAGAATCTACAAACAGAACAAAAATTAGACCCAACTTATTTGGTAGATTCAAACATGAAACAGAAACTCTTTTATCTGCAGAATTGACAAAACATGATTGAAGGATACTAAGGCCCTTCCCCAAAACTCAACATGTGGACAATGAATGAAATGGCTACATTTTAAGCTTAGATACTAAGGCCCTTCCCCAAAATTCACAAGCATGCTATATCATTGGAAAATTACTAATGTGGTTTATAAAATTGAATAAATCAAATTAGAACACAATTAACATTGATTATTTTATATATATGGGTTACCAAAACAAAAAAGGAGAGAAATACCAAAATCATATGACTACTCTCTCACTAGAATATATCAGGCAGAACTCCCTAATCACTGTAAAATTTAGGCTAAAATGTAAAAATTTCCTTGTACTATATTGTTATTCCAGCAGGTCAATGGATTTAGTGCATAAAACTACTAGAAGAAAAAAAAAGTACTGCAGAAAAAAAAAATATTGTGTTGATAATTGATATATAATACGAAATAGAAACATACGTGTCAAGAATCAGACGTTCATAAGCCTCAGAAATGGTAATGTCTTGATAATGTTGCGCATATGACAAGTCCAGTTCACTCTGAACAGTTGACATCTCAAGCCAAGGCTGCTTGACCTGTGTGAGAAAAATTAACCACGTTGAGACATAACAAAGTCTTATGATACTATCAACAATGACTTTCGATAGCTAGTACTATCTTCACAAGTTTTAACTTACCAAGATAGTAAGAATAAAATACAGGATAAAGTTAGAGAGATGAGTGTGCAAAGAACTTGAAGCAAGCATCATATATTTATATACTGATTATGAAATAATAAAATACAGGATAAGGGTACAGAGATGCATTGTGAAATGTGAAACAATCATGGTAAACTACTAGCTCAAACATTTTTTTTTGGATGGTAACACCAATAGTTGCTCCATGAGGGAGGGCATTATATGTCACTAAGATGAATAAGATCAGAGTACTTGCTCCTGTAAAATCATTACAACATTCAACCAAGATCAGTCACTTAAAGTAAGCTTCATGTATATGGCCTCTGAAGGCCTGACTCTAATATTTGCAGCCATATTTCAAATTTTCCATTCTTTCTGATGGATTGACACTAATATTTGCAGCCATATTTCCTTGAGAAATGCAGGAAGTGACATTACCAAAATTATCGTGGTAGTTTGGAAGTGAATGAGGATGAAAATTTGGTGTGTTCAGGAGTTAAAATTTTAGTTGGCTAGATGACTGGCCAGAGTCAGCAACACTGGATTGATTGCCAACTTCTTCCACACTAACGAGAGAGGATAAACTGCTTGGAACACTAGACGAGATCCCATGGTGGAAGGGGTTGTCCAAATATCGACTAATTGGAGCTCCAGTTGAAGACTGTACACCCACAATAGTTCCATCGTCTATACTACAAGATGTTATTTTCCCATGTGAAGTTGTTCCTGCAAAAATATCTTGAAAGGCGTGAGACTTGATTTATTTTCTTCTGAACTCATTGATAACGAGCAGTATATGTCATTGAAATACTTACTAGTAAATTATTAAAACTACTCTGTTGTAGATATGGACTCAATTAATCTTGCTCTAGCTCAGAAAATGATTGCATCAAACTGACAAAAACAAAGGGCAAAAAAAAACTTAATGGAAGGAAAGAGAACTTGAGGAAAAGAAAGGTCCATCCCAAAAGGGAAACAAACCTGAATATAGCATAATAAGGAAGCTATTGAAAGTCAAATATTAACAACATGCCAAAAATCAAAGTACAATGAAACTGGTGTAACAACTTTAAACTAGTTTTAGTTCTGTTAATCATATAATCTGGAACTAGACTTCAGGCATCTTTAAACTGCTGTTGCTTGGAACTACTGCCTTATTGTTGCAGTTAATTAATTTTTGACAGCAAACAAAAATTAATAATTATAAATAAAACCACCACTTTCTAAGAGACAACAAACATATATATTCATGTGCGTGCAACAATATTCCTTATCATGAGAAGCACATAAGTTTTGTGCCCAGAAATGATCAACTTACCATTTATCCTTCGACTTATGTGCATCAAGAGTAGGAGTTCTTTCCAACTGAGGTGAATTTAATTGGCCATAGAGTTTAGGAATCTGCCAGACTGCTGCTCCATATAATTCACCTTTAATAACAAGACACAACTCCTGCATTTAGACAACTGAACATTTACTTAACTGTAGCTACCCTACACAATATTGAGATGTGATATTCCCTCTGCCCAGATATGAAGTCCACTTTCATAGTATGTACCACAGAGTTACTATTGGATGTAATCACATTCTCAAGTTCACTCCATGAATCGGTTGCATCTTCAAACTGACCCTTAACAATTTGCTGCTTAATTTGCTGCGTAAGACTGTTTTTCCAAATCTTTAATTAGATAACACACTCGCTAAATCAGTCATTAGTTTAACAAGTTATAAATTTTGACCTATTTGATTTCTGCACACCATTGTTGTCAAGCCTTGAGACATCTTTGAGAAGAGGAGCCCATGAAAACTGCAATCATCAAATAGAAATTATGCAAAATGATAACAATAACACAAGGGAAACATTCTAGTCAGAGCATACTATGTAGTGATGTAGTCAAACAGCTTCAGAATCTATTTTATTTCCTTTACTAGCTTTTTAACAAGAAGTTAAGAAAAGAGTATCATGGTTACCAAGTCAAAAACACCTGAATTTCCAAAACACATACCCAACATAAAAACACCTAAATATCTAGAACACATACCCCATAAAAGTTCTTGAATTTAAGTAACAAAAGGCCAACCAATAAACGTGTTAAGAAATTTTTAAAACCTACTAAGAAAGCACTTGTTGAAATGAGAAGTCCTTATATTGCCAAATAAAAAGTACAAGACAATCGTGCTGAGCACTAAACCTACACAAAAAATCAAGAGAGAAACCATAAATGCATACAACTTACAGAACGATGAACATGAACTTCTTATGTGCTGCCTCTTTCAGTTTTAATATCAGCATAAACATCATTTTCTTGACCAACAAAAATCATCAAACAACCTTAAGAGCATGTCACAAGTGACAGTTAACTAGAATGGCACAATTGTATAGTTGATAGGTAGTTATAAGCAAAGGTATCATATGATATATTATTTCAAGGTCAAGGTTGATCCTGGGCTAGTCAGTCTCAGTAACCCAAAAATCAGACCCATGGGCCAGCCATGCATGACACTTCTTTTTTCTAAACCTTTTTTTTCTATGGGACAATTTAATTACTATTTAGATATGGATTTCTAGACTAATGCTACTGTCAATTAATGCGTTGCGTGACAAAAAATAAACAAAGAAGAAAATAGACTCACTGATTCCTCTTCTGATTGTACATCATAATCTTTATTATTATCCATGATACTTAACTTGGATTTTGCAACAAAAGAAAAGAAAAGAAAAAAAGCACATAAAAAGCACATAAGGTTTTCTGCAAGCATCGTTGACTATCTAGAATACAAAATAACAATTCATTATTCTGTCCACAAACAAGAAAAATTAAAGGATTTGTATTAACAGAGGATTGTCATGGTCACAAAATTGTTGTTTGAGAAACTTGTTGTCTAATTATTTTAAATGAAACAAAGAATACCAAACAAAAATAATTTGACACTTCACCAATTAATCGTTCTTACACATCATTTCAATTGTCAAGAGGAAAGATGTGTGTAAAGGTAATAAGTAATCCTAGCATACTCTCTTAAGCAATATCACAAACAGTTAGTAGTTAACATAAACTCACTCTCTCTCAAGCAATTTCACAAACACTTGATGTTATTGTGTTGCCTTACTATACCCATTGACAAACTACAACATTTTGAAATGAATTACATATAATAATTGAACTAATTAACAATACAATCATTCCAATTGCAACCCAAATTTAATTCTAAATAACACAAAATTTCTAATTAAAACCTAATTTTTAGGAAAAATTAACAAGGGAGGAAATTAAAACCTTCATTTGGACAATAATGAAAGAGAAGTTAAAGGAGAAGCCAGTTGAATTTTTAAAGCACACAAATCTAACTTCGGTTTAATATTTTTCTTTGAATTTTTAAAGTGAATGTCAAATAGCACTCAGTTGTTCCAGGCCATCGAATTTCTTCTTATTAAAATGAGCAAAAGATGGAATGATAAATCTGCACTAACAACCTCTCAAACCATGTGACTCCAATTTCTGGAAACTTCTTAATTAACAAAGAGATGCCTAGGTTTTTGTTTGTTCTATTAATGACCCATGGCCTTTTAGGAAACCTATTTTTAAGTCCAAATAACTAGTATGGGTTCACTTCTCTAAAGATTGGAGTACATATCAAACCTTCTCTTTGTACTATTGATAGAAAAATGAACAAAAATATGACACTTTATTTGGGTAAAACATTATACATACATGAATTGATACATAAGGATTAAACAGAGTAAAAAGGTCAAAGAGACGAGAGTTCTCCATCTTAAACAACATGCATTTCAATCTTGATAGTGAATGAAAATTTACCTGAACTCGAAACTCATCAGAGGTCGAGTCGTCGAGGTTGAAGAACTAGAAAGAGGTCGCAACTCGCAGGGAGACACGGTGAGACCAGAGACCAGAGTCCAAAGAGGCGGAGAGAGCCAGAGTCCAGAAAGGCGGAGGCCGGAGAGGATGTCGGTGAAAATGAGAGGCGGGAGAATTAGAGAAGAAAGAGGAATTGGGATCTGGGAAGTGGGAACTGAGATTTGGAAATTAGGGGCTACTGTACTGGATAGGGAAAAATGTGAATACATAATATACAGATTTGAGATTACAGACAGACGCACTGTTGGTACTTGGTGTATTATTTTTTTATTAGGATATCCAAATAACCTATTTTTTAAAATCATAACCGAAACTGAATACCAAGTATTAAATCGGATATAACTAAAATTAGGAAAAAAATCAAAAAATTGAAATAATTAGGTTAAAAAAATTCAGTTGTGTTCGGTAATTCAGTTTCATCAATTTTTTGCTCACTCCTAGCGGTGGCCGATGGGAGAGGCTCAGAGCAGTCTCAGGTTGAGAATTGGGACTTGAGACTTGGGAGCAATCGAGAATTCGAGACGAAGAAATGCAGAGAGTTTCATACTTTGATTTGGGAATAAATTGAAATTAAATTTACTATTATAAAAAAAATTAAGGAATTTATATTCACCACAATTAATTTAAAAAAAATTATTTAGAACAAGATAGCGACTAATTTTATCCCTCGCAAAAAATTTCTGAATAATGATATATAATGAGTAATAATTTCTTCACTAAATAGATTTTCTCTCTCAGAATTTTCATCATAAATTGGCTCCAAAAATCTTTCTATCTGCCCAATTTTATGAGAAAAAAATATAAATTGTGAAGGATGTTTCTTTCATTAATAACTATATTGTCACTATACTTTTTTTCCTTCAATCGCTTCTTCGCTAAATAACTCCTCATGTGAAGGAATAAATTCCTTCACAAATTTTTTTTCACTAGAGGCCATTTTTGGTGTAGTGCTTTCGGTGTTATTTCCAGGAATGAGTTGAGCTGTCCTCCATGGTTATCTCTGAAAGACAATTCGGCCCTCCTGCAATGTTAGTAACAGGTATGCATAAAATTTCGGGTGTCTACAGGAATGATGTTAGGTGGCATGAAATGGCTGATTCAAGTTGTATTTTTAACACATGGTGTATCTTGGATGTGGTGAGACACAAGATTTGGCTATATCTGTTTAGTTATAAATTAAGTAAAAGAGTATTTTAGTAATTTTGCATCTAAAAGGGTATTTTGGTATTTTCCCTTTTAATTTTAAGGGTAATTTGGTCATTTGACATGATTCCCTTTAATCTTAACCATTACGGTCTAACACTTCGCATTAGGTTTTCTAATTAGGGTTTAGACTTCCAATTAGGAAATTAGGGTTTCTAAAAATAGAATTAAGATTCCTAACTGATCGTTTGGGTTTCCTAACTGCACAATAATGTTTCTAATCTAACATTAGGGTTTACTAAGGTTAAACCTTATCTGATCAACATTTGATCATTAATCTCATATAGCACACACCAATACTCGTAAATATTAATCCGTAATTAGGGTTATTATTTTCATCAACTGTTCCCCATAACTTCACTCTTATTTCTTAGTCAGAAAGTAGTTTGACTATCTTACTATGCTCATACCATAGATGCTCAATATAGTACCGATAATCAATACTGATATTAAATAATAATAATAAAAATTATTCATAAAAATAGAATCATTTAAAATTCAGGGTCCTGACATTCTCCCCTCCTTATAAGGATTCCGTCCCCTGAATCACTATCTCCTTACATTCAAATTATGTCTATTACTTCATCTATTCTTTATGATCCCAATTCAAGGAGAAAAATACGTACTTAACTCAAGTCTCATTCGACTTAACATAGTTCATATTTACATGCTATATTTATGAATTAACTCACAATAATATTCCTTTAATAAATTTTGCAACTTGTGCTTTTTCTCTCGGTTTACCTTAAAATCTCTTAAGACTTACCATAGACCACTTGGTTATTGTAAGACCCCAACTTTTTTTGAATAAAGAATAAATTTTCTCGAAATTTATTTTTGAATATTATGGTGTGGATATGATATAATGTTATAGTTGTGGGTAATATTTGAAAATTTTGCAAAGTAAGCAAGTTGATATAAAATATTCTTTGTGTCGGGGTGTGAAAGCCCCAAATTCGGGTCCCAAATCACCACAGATCTGGTACAATCATTCTATAACTATTGCGGAAGATATAAACATGAATCGTTTATACAATATACTTTACACACTATTCTCCAAAATCGAGTAACCTTAACTTATACACAATTCATAAACTATCTAATCATATAAAATTATTATCAAACTATACTATTACAAATTAGCTGCATATTTTATCCCAAGCTAAACTTGGCATTATCCTTTTTCTGTATCCGAACACATTCGGCTTATCTGTAATGTTTATCATGATATAGCAAGGGTGAGCATGAAGGTTGCCCAGCAAGTTTAAATTTTATTTAAAGATGTATCATGATTGAAAGAGTCTGAATAATAAGCTGACTATAATTCATCAATATAGTTGTGAATTAGCCCGAACAAACTTTTGACTGAACAAGTATTAAACATGAACAAATTTATCTGTACCGAATGGTAATGAAGGTGATCAGTGTTTCATACCTAACTTATACATGCAATATGTACAGAGTATAATTCTATATGGTAATCAGCAATGATTAACCATAAACATATCTGAATGAAACAACTCTTAGTAGAGTTAAAAAAAACTTGCCTGTTTTGTTGATTACTGCTACGCAATTTATATCGCTTTATCTGAAGACCTTATATTAGTAGTATAGATCTCCAATATTAGAATAATATCATCACTGTATAATACTGTTATATATATAAACATAGAATAACCTAAACACATAGAACATAACCCTATCAGTCTACAATACACATAAGACTTAGTATCAAGTCAAACTATTTCAGTCTGACTTGAAACCCGACACAATTCTAACATCCCGACGGTCTAGTTAGACAATAATCGAGTCTAAAATGCTTAAGACTCGATCTAAACTGGTTCACAGATATCTTAGATAATTTATTATCAGTCCAAATATTTTTCATAGGCTTGTAATAATTTTCAAGTAATTATTACCATTTAAAATGATTTTCCAATCATTAATATCATATTTATCTAATTTAAATACCACAATATTCTAATATCATTAATATTTATTTAATACTAAATATTAATGAAAATCATAACATAATATTATAATATATTTATAATATATCAAAGTATTTTTAATACTTTAAAATCATATTTATATGATTTTTAAACGATTAAATCTATTATCCGATAATTGATATTAATATTAAAATATTAATATTTTCATGATAAAATATCAAAAGTTATATTTTATAACTTAAAATATTTTTCTAATACTTAAATCATTTTATATGATTTTTAAAGTATTATTTCTAATTTTCCATAATTTATTTAATATATTTATTAAATAAACTAATTACCATTAATATTAATTTATTAATGAATTTCATCACAAAATATCAAAAGTTATTAAAATAAATTAAAATATTTTCTAACACCATTAAATAATTTTTCATAATTTTTAAGTATTAAAATCATTTTTAATAATTTATTTAATATTATAATTAATTAAATTAAATACCTTTTATATTCCAAAAATATTAAATATTTTTGAAATATACTCAAAATAATAAAAATCTATTTTTCAAGCTTTAAAATAATTTTTCATAATTTATTATGTATTTTTAATAATTAAAAACTATTTATTTCAATTTATTTAATTAATTAATAATTTTTAGTAATTAAATGTCGCTAAAGGTACCATAGGCGACAAAACCGTCGCTAATGGTGTTCTTGGGTTGTTCTTCAACAAACCCAGAAAACCAAGTCAGCGTTCGAGTTGGTAGGTTTGACCAGCTATAATTCTCAACCTAATGTGTTTCTAGGCTTTCTAAAACCTTGATCTTGTAGTATATATGTAATACTACAAGTATCATCCCTTAACAAGATCATATCACAACATAACAGCAAGATATAAAAGCTCAAACTTCTTGTCAGACACAATCTTGGTTTTCTGGATTACCAAGAAACCTAGACTGTTTGAGTGCTTACTTTGAGTCTTAATTAAACTTAGGTTCTGGTCATCAACTTATTGCTCTTATGGTTCAAAAATGTACTACACATGTCAAGGAAGATATATACATCAACATATCGGTCCAACTATATCTGTGTAAGAGATCAAGGCCTCATTAAACCTCGTCGAGGCGCTTGTTTGTAGAAATCTGGGTTTCCCAGATTTCTTCATAAGGCAGTCGGTCAACGCTTGTTTGACCTCGATTTTCTTTCATTATGGTTATGATCTAAGTTATCTAGTGACTTAAATATACTGTCTATATGTCAGGCTACAAAGATCAAGCAACAACATGGCCAAAACATTAACATACAACAAGATCAGAAGCTTAGAACATGTTTGTCAAAGTTTCTGAAAATTTCTGGGCTGCCCAGAAAGCAGTTTCGTGATCGGTCAACTAGGTTTGACCGTTCATAACTTTCAATTTAAACATGATTTGAACCTGATTTCAGTTCCAGATCCTAGTCCACATGGCATACTACAGATCTATAACATAAAACACACAAAATACTTAACACACACGGATCTAAAGGCCCTGACATATGACTGTCAGACCAAACTTTTCAACTTTTTCAAATTTCTAAAAATGCTATTTTCGAGCACCTTGATGTTATGGATCTGGGGTTTAACAACCCAGATCACTAAATGACATCTTAACACATAATTTAAAGCAACAAAACATATCATCTAACATAAAATCTAAGGATTTCATATTTTTAAGGTTTATACCTTTCTAGCTTGGATCTTGGAATCTGACTTTGATGATCTGTTATATACAAGCTAAAGTATGATCTTAGCTTAACTTTTCTCACTCTCTCACTCAAAATCTCGAAATCTTAGAGAGAGAAGGGTCTTGGCAATAATGAGGAGATAGAGTGGACATTTCTCTCTTTCTAATCTTTATATCTAGCAATGCAATGAATATGGCTGTCAATTGATGACTGATTGCTGGATATAAAACTCATAAGCTAGAGTTAGGGTGGTTCACCAACTCATTTTAAGGCTAAATCTACAAGCAATCTACTAAATAATGTAATAAGGGTAAATGAGTCATTTTGCATACCATTTTAATTGTAAAATTGTCATTTGATGCAACCCTTAGGGTTTGGACCCTTAGGGTTTGACCCTTAGGGTTAAAACCTAAAGTTCTCAAAAATACCAATTTCTAGGATTTTTAATTTAGGGTTTTTAAAATGAAAATTAACATTTGTAAATTATAATTAGAATTCTCTTAATTATACTAAGATTTTCTAATCATAATTTAAGTTTACTAATTAGGATTAATTTATCCTAATTAAAATCGCTAAAATAGCAATTTAAATCTATAATTGTACATTAGGGTTTCTAACGGAACAATTAGGGTTTAAAATATTAAAATTAGGGTTTGCTAATTAATTAAGTTTTACCCTAATTAATATTATAATTAATAGCACTTGAGCATTATAATTATCCTTTTAGTTCCCAGATTAGGGTTTTCAATTTCCAAATTAGGGTTTCGAATCCCCGAACTCGAAATTAGGGTTTCAGAACCGATTTTTAGGGTTTCTTATCAGACGTTAGGGTTTTCTAACTGAATGTCGATATTCGATAATAATCTTAGGGTTTAACACTGATAAAATTTATCTGGTCAACCCTTGACCCTTAACCACATACTGTACACATATAATATCATATTCACATAACATATTCACGTATACTCTTAATCCTGAATAATTCAACACAATCCTTCACAAAATTTTGAAATCCTCAAAATTCTTTCCTAAAAATATCAAACGCATACACTTATTTTCTGTCTAGGTCTATTATTTGACCTTAAATCCATCATTTAAGAATTTAATTAATTTTCTAATTTCTCGGGTTGTCACACGCGAAATATTCGATTGGTTGGGGAATATTCATTTTAATAGGAAATATTCGTACGACGACACAATCATTGGTGGAACCCACAACGGAAGTATTGTCGTAGTTAGAAAACGAAAGAAATATCTTTTTATAAAAATAACGACGAAAGTTTTACCGTTAATGTAAGACCCCAATTTATTATTAATGAAATTTAATTTTCTCTATTTATTATTTTGAAATAGTAAGGGTTGATTTGATTAATGTGGATAGTTAGGGGTTAAATACGCAAATATTTCAAAATAAGCAAGTGGTTATAAAATATTCATTGTTGTGGGGAATATTCGTTTGGTCGTGGAATATTCGTGATCGTTGGGAATATTCGTACGACTGCCAAGTAACCATGTGTGGGCCCCATAACTGAAAGCGATTGGATGAAGAAAACGACAAATATAAGTTGTTTAAAAATAACAGGCAGTAGTTATTACAAGATTAACACTATTGGAATACCCGGTGGTTAAAAACACGAATCTGGCGTTGTTGCACAAGAGATAGCTTACCAGTATTGCACCAATTATTGAAGGCACTACTCAATAATGGTTACGTGAATTATCGCTCAAAGATTTTATTGAGTTAATAATTCTTTGCGTTGATATTTTATATCGTTTGTTGTTTCAATAATTGTCATTACACAAGATTTTTTATTATCGAAGCAATAATTCATATTATCCGAATAATATTATTAGATAACATTATTGGCAATGTCTAGAAAGTTACATGCCTAAGGAGAGGTTTGGTCACCTAATTGCGCCAAGAAGAAGAAATTCTTATGGAAGCCCCTCTTTCCTGGAAGGCTGCACGTGTCATCAATATTGTGATTCGTAATATTATTTGTGAATAATTAATTATTGATTCATATGATGAGGAAAATATTGATTTTATGTGGATATAGATGGAGAAAATTTTAATGTGACAATTGTTGAAAATTGAAATTTCGATAAAATAATTCATTTAAATATATTATTATATTTTAATAATATAATAATGGTGATATTTTTACAACGAATGTGGAAAATATGAGTATACTGAGGAGGAAGAGTATTTTTTGTTGCAATAAATGTTTAAAACATGTTAAACATGCTTGTGGACCCCATTTATCGATCGAAATTTGATTATAGCACGTAAAATTGTCCGTTTGTGGATTTCGGTCAATTTCTGATTGGAATTTGGAAAAACTTTCTTCTGCAAAGTTGTAGAGAATTGAATTTCCTATAAAAACTCGCGAGATTCGAATTTTCTGACAAAAGGGCTATTTATTGTGAATTATTGAAGTTCTGAAGCTCCGAAATAATTAATTTTTGAAGTTTTAAATATTTTTAATAAGAAAAACGTTTTTTTTTTGAGTTAGGCAAGGTGAGTCACTCTTGGTGGCTGATGGTTTGAATCAGATTTTGGGTGCGTAGGAATTTAATAAATATATATTAATATTTTATTAAATTTTTCGCTTTTAGTGTTCTAAAGATTTTCCTATAAATAGGGTGCTTAGGTTAGAATTGAAAATCACACCAAAAATCAAGTTTTTTCTCTCTATATTATCGAAAGCGTATTCTTGTGAGTATTTTGAGTATACTTTGAGTATTGTTAGGCGGTGCAAGTTCCTTCAAAGACTATACCCGTGTTCCAAATTTTAGAAGTACTTAATCTTTCGAGGTAAGGGATGTTATTTTCTTCTCAAATGATATTATTTCTTCAATATCATTATCTTTGAAATATTGGTTGGAACTTTTTATCAAATTTGGAACTTTTTTCATGTCGGGGTTATTATTCATGAGTTACTATTCACGAGTTACTATTCATGAGTTACTATTCACGAAAGTTACTATTCACGAAAGTACTATTCATTAAGCGTGAAGATGTTTTTTGTGGAATTTCTATCTTTTGGTGTTCGGAGTTATTATTCACGATATAAAGCACTATTCACGATATCTGGCACTATTCATAGAAAAATAAAATTTCTTCTTTTTGTCCAAAATATCTATTTCGGATACTAGCTTTGATTGTATCCATGTTTTGATCATTCTTGAATTTTACACCACTATGATTATTTTTGAGGTATTTTTTTGAACATGGATAAAACAAAGTACTTAATCCTTAATCCTTAATCCTTGTCATTTTGTTTCAATGGATTCGTTTCTTTAAAAATATTTTTCATCATACTTAGTCTTAAATGATGATATTATTGAATATCTTTGGCTCAGATGCAAAGATGAATGATTTTGAAGAATATCTTTGGCCCGTAGTGCAAAAGATGAGCAGTGTTGAGATGAAACGACCGATCGATTAATATCTTTGGCCCAGTAGTGCAAAGATGAGCAGTGTTTAAATGAACATGACCGGTGATGAATATCTTTGGCTCAGTAGTGTGCAAAAGATGAATATTTGATTCGGATGTATATTGATTGATGTTACAGGGGATAAAAGATAGCGATGAACTTTTAAATTCATACATAGAAGATAGTAGTTTGCATTCTCTACTTAACTCTTCTAATGAATTATTATTTCATTGCGAATATTGATTTAAAATTTGTTGTCTATTGTATTCTATTAGATTTTTTTCCATTGAAGACTAACGATAATTTGTTGTATATTATCTTAGTCATAATATTCTTTCTTGAGCTAGTTGAGCTCACCCTTTTCCTTTTGTTCCATTTTTCTCGTGAGGCGAGAATATAGCGAGTGCAGTCGAAGGTATGGAATGAAGGTTCTAGAGAGAGTTGTTTAGTAGTCCTCACCATTTTTGTAAAATAATGTATCAATAAATGTGATGAGGATTTATTTGAGTATAGATATTGTCAGAAGATAATATTTGTATTTAAACTCACAGCTTTCATTGTTGTAATAATAAAGTTGTAGTTGTTTACATACCATGTATTGACAACTTAGAATGGGTGATGTATACCTATTTTGGGGTGTCACGGTTGGTATCGTAGCTTAGGGATATGATCTCTGGCGGAGATCGGGGAATAGAACTAGGAGGGGAGAGCGAGTAAATCCTTCGCTAGTGTGTCCTACCTAAGCTTATTTGTTAGTTGCTTTCAATATATAGGGATATTATGTGATATATTGATTTCCTTAATTAACCCTTGTTTTTATGACAAGATTTGAGAATGTCGATCGAGAATATTAACAATGGAAATGAGGCCGAGTGGAGACGCCTTTGTACTCACCAACGAGGAGAACGTGGTAACAGTCGGGCAATGTTCCTCCCGTGAACAACACCATTGAAAGCGAGATGATGAACGAGGGGATGTTTAGAAGTTTTTTGCGATTCATGCAAAATCGACGAGGAGACTCGTGTTCAAAATACTGAGGAGGAAATGATAGCAATTCACGGGTTGTCACAACCAAAGCGATTCAAAGAGTTGGGACCACCGAATTTAAGGGAAAGCGAGATCCGATCACGGCGGAAACATGGGTCAAGCAAATTACCAAGATATTCGATGTCTGGGGGATGCGGAGAACAGAAGGTTCCATTCGCCACCTTTATGTTCCGTGGCGAGGCAGATCATCGGTGGGAGTCTCGTGAAGCGTACTCCATCCGGTAGGACTCAAGATGTCTTGGGAGACGTTTCAGAAACTATTTAATGACAAATACTTTCCGAAAGTGTTCGTCATATGAAGGAAGTGGAGTTTATTAGACCGAGCGAGAACAACATGGCGGTGTCTCAAAGACGAGGCAAAGTTTGCGAGTTATCCGTGTTTGCACCTCATTTGGTGGAGAATGAGGAACGTGTGACGCGGATGTTTCTTAGAGGTTTGAAACCCAAGATACGTCAAGTATCTCATTTCTCATAAATTTTCTCTATTCAGATGTTGTAAAGCAGGCTCAATTATTAGAGCGAGATAACGAGTATGGTCAATCGAGGGCACCACAACCAGGATCGTATCGAGATAGCGATCAATGAATAATGATAACCAATGAGAAAGAAGCAGACGGACAAAAATGGTAACCACTCTTGGTGGTAATCATGGCCATGAAAATAGAAGAAGCGAGTCGGGAGGAGATTTTAAAAGAGGAGATTTAACAATGACCATGTGAAGACAGCGGTCTGCAAAGAATCGGGTTCTAAGGGAGGAGAACGACCACCACCGGCATATATGTTACAAATGCGAAAAGAGGGACATATCGATCAACCCGCCCACAACAGTTCAAGGTATGCTATAATTGTGGAAAGGAAGGACATATCGCTCGAGATCAGACGAAGAGCGAAACCTAGTTCAATGGGGACGGTGACTCAAAAAGATCGTCCCGTAAAAGTCAAAGTCAACGATTAGGGAAGAGCGTTTGTTGTGATCGGTCATAATGCGAGGAACCCAAACGAGGTGATCACGGGTAAGCTATTTATTAATTCTTCGCGAAGTTTATACCTTACTTGATCTGGGGTGCTACCCATTCATTTATCTCTTCGCATGTGCTCAACGTTTAAACTTGACTCCGGAGAAATTAGACTTTGACCTATCTGTGGAAACTCGTTAGAGAAACTTTCATCACATCCATCGTTTATAAATCTTGTTTGATTCAAGTTGGCACCATCACCTTACCCGTTGACCTTATCTCTTTAAAGATACTTGCTTTTGATGTGATTTTAGGGATTGATTGGTTAACTACTCATCATGCCAAAATTGATTGTTTTCGTAAGGTTGTTAGTTTTCATATTCCTAACCAACCCTGTTGTATTTAATTCAAGCAACTAAACCATTAAAATCAATCACCATCATATCTAATCATAAAGCTATTCGTTTATTGAAAAAACGGATGTCAAGCTTTCTTAGCCCATGTTATGGATTTGAATAAAGACACGTCAAATTTGAATAATATTCCTGTTGTTATTGACTTTCCGACGATTTCTCAAGAACTTCCTGCCTACCCCCAGTAACGTGAAGTTGAATTCTTTATTGATCTTGAACCCGCATAAAGCCCATTTCTAAAACCCCATATCGAATGGCTCCTATTGAACTTCAGGAGTTAAAGGTCCAACTACTGAGAATTGTTGGACATCGGTTTTTTCTGGCCCTAGTACATCTCCTTGGGGTGCTCTGTTTTATTTGTAAAGAAGAAAGACGGAGTATGCGACTTTGTATTGACTATCGGGAATTGAACCATGTCACCATCAAGAATAGGTATCCTCTACCTCGATATTGATGACTTGTTTTGACCCGATTGCAAGGGCACAATTCTTTTCAAAAATCGATCTTCGCTCCGGATATCATCGGTGAAGATTAGAATCGAGGATATTCCAAAGACCGCCTTGTAAACTCGGTATGGGCATTATGAATTCTTAGTCATGTCTTTCTGACCTGACTAATGCTCCCTATGCTTTCATGGATATGATGAACCGAGTATTCAAGGAATATTTGGATCGGCTTTGTTGTTGTCTTTATTGATGACATCCTTATATATTCCAAAAGTCGTGAAGATCATGAGCACCATTTGAAGTTTGGTACTCCAAAGGCTTCGTGAAAACAAACTATATGCCAAATTGAAGAAATGCGAGTTCGGCTTGAGGAAGTAGCATTCCTTGGGCACGTGGTGTCGAAACATGGAGTATCTGTTGATCTGGCGAAGATTGAAGCAATACAAAGTTGGGAGCAACCAAAAGTCGGTGATCAAGCACGTAGCTTTTGGGCTTATTTGGTTATTATCGGAGATTCGTGGAAGGGTTTTCTCGAATCGCTACTCCATTAACTCAGCCTAACGGAAGGATACAAAATTCGTTTGGAGCGAAGAATGCGAGAAGAGTTTCCAAGAGCTTAAGAGGAGACTTATTTCTAAGACTGTTCTAACAATACCATCCGGTTCGGATGGATTTGTTATCTCATGATGCTTGAGCAAAGGGTTAGGATGTGTTCTCATGCAATGTGGGAAAGTCATAGCCTATGCCTCGCGACAACTTAAAGAGTATGAGAGGAATTATCCTACTCATGATCTAGAGTTGGCAGCAGTCGTTTTCGCACTAAAGATATGGAGGCACTATCTATATGGGGAGAAAGTGGAGATATATTCAGACCATAAAAGCCTTAAATATTTCTTCACTCAAAAAGAACTCAACATGCGGCAATGACGTTGGCTCGAGCTATTAAAAGACTACGACCACACTATTCAATACCATCCCGAAAAGCGAACGTGGTAGCCGACGCGTTGAGTAGAAGATCATATGCGGAACGAAAAGCGATGATGTCAAGTATACGATAGAGCCAACTTTAATAGAAAAAGTTAAGGTTGCTCAAGCCATCAATCGTGAAATGATGCGTATGATGAAGAAGAAAGTACAAGAAGGAGCTATTCCTAAGCGAGAATTGATGAAGAAGGAATACTTGAGTCCACTCTAGACTTTGTGTTCCTAACGATTACGATTTGAAGTACAAGATTATGATGGAGGCACACAATACACCATTTGCAATCCATCCGGAAGTACTAAAATGTATCGTGATCTTTGACATACATTTTGGTGGAACAATATGAAGAGAGAGATTGCAAAGTTTATCTCAATGTGTTTAACTTGTCAACGTGTAAAGGCGGAGCATCTAGTACCTAAGGGTCCGTTGCAACCACTTGAGATTCCGAAATGGAAGTGGGAACACATTACCATGGATTTCGTTCACGGGTCTTCCTACGGTTTCTCGGGCATCAATGCTATTTGGGTTATTGTTGATAGATTAACCAAGTCTCGCTAATTTCTTGCCGACACGGAGACTTATTCACTTGAACGTCTTGCTAGTATATACGTGAATGAGATTGTGAGGTTGCATGGCATGCCCTGTATCCATAGTTTGAATCGTGACCCAAGATTCACTTCAAGATTTTGGGTTAGCTTGCAAAAAAGCTATGGGCACGGATTTGCGATTTAGTTCGCATACCATCCCCAAACAGACGGACAATCGAGAGAGGACTATTCAAACTCTTGAAGATTTATTAAGACTCGTGTGTCTTAGACTTCAAGGCGGTTGGGATAAGTATTTACCATTGGTGGAATTCTCATACAACAACAGTTATCAGGCAAGTATAGGTGTGGCTCCATTTGAAGCATTATATGGAAGAAAGTGTCGCTCTCCAATATGTTGGGATGAGGTGGGTGAAGCAACATTGTTGGGACCCGAAAGTTAGACACGATATGACTACCGAAAAGATCCAAATGATTCGACAACGTATACAAACGGCACAAGATTGACAAAAGAGTTATGCTGATCTTCATCGAAAGGACGTGGAATTTTGTGTAGGGGATCAAGTATTGTTGCGAGTTGCTCCATGGAAGGGAGTTACAAGATTTGGGAAGAGAGGAAAGCTCAATCCACGATTTATTGGTCCATTTCAAATTCTTGACCGAGTAGGAAATGTAGCCTATAGACTCGCGTTACCTCCGAGTATGTCTCGTGTTCATAATGTGTTTCACATATCTGTACTTCGTAAATATGTGAAAGACCCAAACCACGTTATTGAGTTAGAACCAGAACGAGATAGCCAAGACTTAACGTATGAGGAGGTACTGTCAAGATCTTAGATAGGAAGGAGCATGTTCCTACGCTCAAAGGTCATACCACAAGTTAAAGTTTTGTGGAGGAATCATGCTATAGAGGAAATGACCTAGGAATTGGAAACGGAAATGAAAGCGAGGTATCCTCACCTTTTCGAAACACCAGGTACGTACGTCAATTTCGAGGACAAAATTTCATAAGGAGGGGAGGTTGTAAGACCCCAACTTATTATTAATGAAATTTAATTTTTCTATTTATTATTTTGAAATAGTAAGGGTTGATTTGATTAATGTGGATAGTTAGGGTTAAATCACGCAAATATTTCAAAATAAGCAAGTGGTTATAAAATATTCATTGTTGTCGGGGAATATTCGTTTGGTCGTGGAATATTAAATCTTTGTCGGGGAATATTAAATGCGACGACGCCTTGACCATGTGTGGGCCCCATAACGGAAAGCGATTGGATGAAGAAAGCGACAAATATAAGTTGTTTAAAAATAACGGCAGTTAGTTGTTAATTAACACTATTGGAATACCCGGTGGTTAAAACATACGAATAATGGCGTTGTTGTTGCAAGAAGTAGCATGGTATTACACCAATTATTGAAGGCACTACTCAATAATGGTTCTGATAATTCTTATTCAATATTTTATTGAGTTAATAATTTTGCGTTGATATTTTATATTGTTGTTGTTTCAATAATTGTCATTACACAAAGTATTTTCATTATCGAAGCAATAATTCATATTATCTGAATAATATTATTAGATAACATTATTGGCAATGTCTAGAAAGTTACATGTCTAAGGAGAGGTTTGGTCACCTAATTGCACGCCAGTAAGGAGAAATTCTTATTGGAAAGCCCCTCTTTCACAGGAGCTGCTGGTTGTCAATATTGTGATTACGTAATATTATTTGTGAATAATTAATTATTGATTCATATGATGAGGAAAATATTGATTTTATGTGGATATAGATGGAGAAAAATTTTAATGTGACAATTGTTGAAAATTGAAATTTACGATAAAATAATTCATTTAAATATATTATTATATTTTAATAATATAATAATGGTGATATTTTACAACGAATGTGGGAAATATGAGTATACGAGGAGGAAGAGTATTTTTTGTTGCAATAAATGTTTAAAACATGTTAAACATGTCGGTGGACCCCATTTATTATTTGAAATTTGATTATAGCACGTAAAATTGCCCGTTTGTGTATTTCGGTCAATTTTTGATTGGAATTTGGAAAAACTTTCTTACGCAAAGTTGTAGAGAATTGAATTTTCTATAAAAACTCGCGAGATTTGAATTTTACGACAAAAGGGCTATTTATTGTGAATTATTGAAGTTCGAAGCTCAAAATAATTAATTTTGAAGTTTTAAATATTTTTAATAAGAAAACGTTTTTTTGAGTTAGGCAAGGTGAGTCACTCTTGGTGGCTGATGGTTTGAATCAGATTTTGGGTGTGTAGGAATTTAATAAATATATATTAATATTTTATTAAATTTTACGCTTTGGTGTTCTAAGCGATTTTCTATAAATAGGTGCTTAGGTTAGAATTGAAAATCACACCGTAAAGCTGAAGTTTTTTCTCTCTATATTATCGGCGTATTCTTGTGAGTATTTTGAGTATACTTTGAGTATTGTTAGGCGGTGCTGGTAAGTTCCTTCAAAGACTATACCCGTTGTTCCAACTAGAAGTCTTAATCTTTCGAGGTAAGGGATGTTATTTTCTTCTCAAATGATATTATTTCTTCAATATCATTATCTTTGAAATATTGGTTGGAATTTTTATCAAATTTGAAACTTTTTCATATGGGGTTACTATTCATGAGTTACTATTCACGAAAGTTACTATTCATGAGTTTACTATTTATTTAGTACTATTTATGAAGCGTGAAGATGTTTTTGTGGAATTTCTATCTTTTGGTGTAGAGTTACTTATTCACGATAAGGCACTATTCATAGAAAAATAAAATTTCTTCTTTTTGTCCAAAATATCTAATACGGATACTAGCTTTGATTGTATCCATGTTTTGATCATTCTTGAATTTTACACCACTATGATTATTTTTGAGGTATTTTTTTGAACATGGATAAAACAAAAGTACGAATCCTTAATCCTTAATCCTTGTCATTTTGTTTCCTTTGGATTTGTTTCTTTAAAATATTTTTCATCATCCTCGGTCTTAAATGATGATATTATTGAATATCTTTGGCTGTAGTGCAAAGATGAATGATTTCTGAAGAATATCTTTGGGCTGTAGTGCAAAGATGAGCAGTGTTGAGATGAACATGGCCGATCGATTAATATCTTTGGCCCGTAGTGCAAAGATGAGCAGTGTTTAAATGAACATGACTAATCGATGAATATCTTTGGCTGTAGTGCAAAGATGAATATTTGATTCCAGATGTATATTGATTGATGTTCTGGGGATAAAAGATGAGCGATGAACTTTTAAATTCATACATAGAAGATAGTAGTTTGCATTCTCTACTTAACTCTTCTAATGAATTATTATTTCATTGCGAATATTGATTTAAAATTTGTTGTCTATTGTATTCTATTAGATTTTTCCTGTTGAAGACTAACGATAATTTGTTGTATATTATCTTAGTCATAATATTCTTTCTTGAGCTAGTTGAGCTCACCCTTTTCCTTTTGTTCCATTTTTCTCGTGGAGGCGAGAATATAGCGCGAGTATGCAGTGGGGTATGGAATGAAGGTTCTAGAGAGAGTTGTTTAGTAGTCCTCACCATTTTTGTAAAATAATGTATCAATAAATGTGATGAGGATTTATTTGTGTATAGATATTGTCTAGAAGATAATATTTGTATTTAAACTCACAGTTTTACTGTTGTAATAATAAAGTTGTAGTTGTTTCTGTACCATGTATTGACAACTCAGAATGGGTGATGTATACCTATTTTGGGGGTGTCACAGTTAAACTGTTGAACTACCCGGTGGTAAAAGTACAGTAATATGCGTGGTTGCATAGTAGCACACGGTATTGATTATTGATGCTTACGTGAGAAGTCACTCAGTGATACTCAATTATTGCTATAGTAATTGTTGCATAGTATCTCACGTTATTTGATTCAATTATTATTACAGTATTAATATTTTATATAATTGAGACGATAAAGTTATTCATATTATTATTTTCAATATTGACGATGTCTAGAAGGTTTTGTCGAGGAGATGTTTTGTCACCTAATTGCGCGCCAATAGGGAGAAATCCTTATCAAAAAGCCCCCTCTTTCTTGGGAATGATCTAGTTGTTAAATATTGTGAGTTATAATATTAATAATGAATAATTGTTGAAGTATTAAGAATGTGTTTATTGAAGATAAGTGAATTACAAAAGTTAGAGGGGAATAATGCAAACTTGGAAAACTTTAGGGGGTACTAAAGTGTAATAAGTTAAATCAATCTGGATCATTGATGGTGGTTGTAATAGTAAATCAATCTGGACCATTGATGGTGGTTTTAATAGTTAATCAATCTGGACCACTGATGGTGGTTGTAATAGTAAATCAATCTGGACCATTGATGGTGGTTTTAATAGTAAATCAATGGACCGTCGCTGGTGGTTTTAAAAGTAAATCAATCTGGACCGTCGGTTGTGATTTTAATAGTAATCAATATGAACCGTCCGTTCTAATAGTAAATCAATCAGGACCGTTCATGAATTAGTTACTATTTAGTCTATTCTCCTATAAATAAAAGCTTAATTCTTCTTTCATTCTCACAAATTCACTGAGATTCACAAGAGACACTATAGAGAGAGAGAGAAACTATAGAGAGCAAGAAGAAGAGTATTTTGCTACTTCACTATTGCAGCATCTAGCTTTCTACTAAGTTAAAGGGTATTATTTCTTTCGTATTCATAAAGAATACTATTTTTCGTATTCATCCTTTAATATGTCGGAATAACCTGTCTACATGGATTACATATCGTATTATGACGTGAAAATCCGATTCTTGATTTAAGTATGTTATTTCTTTTCATATTCTTAAATCTAAACTTACTATGGTAAGTATTGCTTCTATAATCCTTGAAATTAGTGGAATGTCCTTGAGTTTTGCGCTTCATCCAGTATCATTTTATTGGAATATTGATCTAAACTTTCTTATTAAATATCAATATTTTCACCGTGGTACTATTCACGGGTTATTATTTACGATTACTATTCACTATAATATTATTCACTCTCAAGTATTCGGGGCACTTTTCATCTTAGGGGTACTATTCTCGATTCTTATTCACTGGTTACTATTCACCCAAATATTGTTTACTCGGGTATTCGTGGCACTTTTCATGTAGTCGGGTACTATTCAAGATGTACTATTATTCAAGAAACATTTATTTCTTTTTTGTCCAAATTATCAACTTATTATTAATGAAATTTAATTTTCTCTATTTATTATTTTGAAATAGTAAGGGTTGATTTGATTAATGTGGATAGTTAGGGGTAAAAATCATAAATATTTCAAAATAAGCAAGTGGTTATAAAATATTCATTGTTGTCGGGGAATATTCGTTTGGTGTCGTGGAATATTAAATCTTTGTCGGGGAATATTAAATGCGACATGGTAGCGACCGTGTGTGGGCCCATGTGAGCGATTGGATGAAGAAAGCAGCAAATATAAGTTGTTTAAAAATAGCGGCGTAGTTATTCACAGATTATCTTGTTAAAATACTCGGTGGATTTAAAACACGTAGCTTTGCGGTATTGCACGATTATTGATTCTTACGTGAAGGCCTACTCGATAATGGTTACGATAATTCTTTATTCGATATTTTATTTTATTGATTTAATAATTCTTTGCGTTGATATTTTATATTCTTTGTTGTTTGATAATTGTCATTACGGTATTTTTCATTATCGAAGCGATAATTCATATTATCTGAATAATATTATTAGATAACATTATTGGCGATGTCTAGAAAGTTTACATACAGGAGAGGTTTGGTCACCTAATTGCTTGGCGCGATGAGGAGAAATTCTTATTGGAAAGCCCCTCTTTCACAGGAGGCTGCTGGTTGTCGATATTGTGATTACGTAATATTATTTGTGAATAATTAATTATTGATTCATATGATGAGGAAAATATTGATTTTATGTGGATATAGATGGAAAAATTTTAATGTGACAATTGTTGAAAATTGAAATTTTATCTTTTACGATAAAATAATTCATTTAAATATATTATTATATTTTAATAATATAATAATGGTGATATTTTACAACGAATGTGGGATATATGAGTATCTGAGGAGGAAGAGTATTTTTGTTGCAATAAATGTTTTAAAACATATTAAACATGTCGGTGGACCCCATTTATTATTTGAAATTTGATTATACTTTGTAAAATCGCTTGGTTTGTGGATTTGGTCAATTTCTATTTGGAATTTGGAAAAACTTTCTTACGCAAAGTTGTAGAGAATTGAATTTCCTATAAAAACTCATGAGATTTGAATTTTTTCTGATGAAAGGGCTATTTATTATGAATTATTGAAGTTAGAAGCTCAAAATAATTGATTTTGGAAGTTTAAAATATTTTAAATAAGAAAAACGTTTTTTCTTTTTTTTTTCTAGAATACACATGTGCATAATGGCTGAAATCAGATTCTAGGAAGGTGGGCGTAGAAATTTATATATATATATTAATATTTTATTAAATTTTACGCTTTGGTGTTCTAGCATTTTCTATAAATAGGGTCTTGGGTTAGAATTGAAAATCACACACGGCTGAAGTTTTCTCTCTCTATATTATCGGCGTATTCTTGTGAGTATTTTGAGTATACTTTGAGTATTGTTAGGCGGTCAAGTTCCTTGACCTTATATACGGTATTAAAATTAGAAATCTTAATCTTTCGAGGTAAGGGATGTTATTTTCTTCTCGAATGATATTATTTCTTGATATCATTATCTTTGAAATATTGGTTGGAACTTTTTATCAAATTTGGAACTTTTTCATATCGGGGTTACTATTCATGAGTTCTTATTCATGAGTTCTTATTCACGAGTTCTTATTCATGAGATTCTTATTCACGATTCTTATTCAAAGTCTTATTAAGTGAAGCGTGAAGATGTTTTTTTGAAATTTCTATCTTTTGGTGTGGAGTTCTTATTCACGTATACGGCCTTTATTTATCTTCTATTCACGTATCTGACCTTTATTCATAGAAAAATAAAATTTTTCTTTTTTGTCCAAAATATCTATACGGATACTAGCTTTGATTGTATCCGTGTTTTGATCATTCTTGAATTTTACACCACTATGATTATTTTTGAGGTATTTTTGGAATGGATAAAACAAAATACGAATCCTTAATCCTTAATCCTTGTCATTTTGTTTCCTTTGGATTCGTTTCTTTAAAAATATTTTTCATCATCCTCGGTCTTAAATGATGATATTATTGAATATCTTTGGCTGTAGTGCGAAGATGAATGATTCTGAAGAATATCTTTGGTAGTAGTGCAAAGATGAGCAGTGTTTAGATGAACATGACCAAGTGATGAATATCTTTGCTTTTGTAGTGCAAAGATGAATATTTGATTCGGATGTATATTGATTGATGTTCTGGGGATAAAAGATGAGCGATGAACTTTTAAATTCATACATAGAAGATAGTAGTTTGCATTCTCTACTTAACTCTTCTAATGAATTATTATTTCATTGCGAATATTGATTTAAAATTTGTTGTCTATTGTATTACTATTAGATTTTTTTCCTGTTGAAGACTAACGATAATTTGTTGTATATTATCTTAGTCGTAATATTCTTTCTTGGGCTAGTTGAGCTCACCCTTTTCCTTTTTGTTCCATTTTTTTCTTCTCGGGAGGCGAGAGAATATAGCGATGCAGTCGGGGTATGGAATGAAGGTTTTAGAAAGAATTGTTTAGTAGTCCTCACCATTTTTGTAAAATAATGTATCGATAAATGTGATGAGGATTTATTTGAGTATAGATATTTATACAGAAGATAATATTTGTATTCAAACTCACAGATTTCTTGTTGTAATAATAAAGTTGTAGTTGTTTACGTACCGTGTATTGTGACTTCGGAATGGGTGATGTATACTATTTTGGGGGCGTCGCGGTTAGTATCGAGCTTAGGGATATGATCTCTGGCGGAGATCGGGGAATAGAACTAGGAGGGAGAGCAGAGTAAATCCTTCGTTAGTGTGTCTACTAAGCTTATTTTTTAGTTGGTCGATTATATAAGGATATTATGTGATATATTGATTTCCTTAATTAACCCTTGTTTTATGGCGGTATTTGAGAATGTCGTGAGAATATTAACATTGGAAATGAGGCCCAGTGGAGGCCTTTGTACTCACCAGCGAGGAGAGCGTCTGTGGTGGTGATGTTCCTCTGTGAACAACACCTTTGGCGAGATGATGAGCGAGGGGATGTTTAGAAGCTTTTTGCGATTCATGCAAAATCAGACGAGGAGACTTCGTGTTCAAAATCTGAGGAGGAAATGATAGATTCACGGGTTATCACGACCAAGCGATCGAAAAGTTGGGACCACGAATTTAAGGAAAGCGGATCCGATCATGGCGGAAACATGGGTCAAACAATTACAAGATATTCGATGTCTTGGGATGCGAGGAGAAACGAAGGTTCCATTCGCCACCTTTATGTTAAAGTGGCGGCGGACTCTTGGTGGGAATGCGTGAAGCGTACCCATCGGCGCTTTTCGGCGTATGTCTTGGGAGCGTTTGAAACTATTTAATGACAAATACTTTCACGAAAGTGTTCGTCATATATGAAGGAAGTGGAGTTTATTAGATTAGAGCAAAACAACATGGCGGTGTCTCGATGCGAGGCAAAGTTTGCGAGTTATCGAGGTTTGCACCTCATTTGGTGGAGAATGAGGAGCATGTATGGCGGATGTTTCTTAGAGGTTTGAACGGCGGCGTCGTCGATATCTCATTTCTCGTAAATTTTCTCTGACCGGATGTTGTAATGAGGGCTCGATTATTAGGCGAGATACTTGAGTACGGTCGGTGAGAGGACCATAACGAGGATCGTACGGAGATAGCGATCAGCGAGAATAATGATAACCCGGCGGAGAAAAGCAGAGCGGACAAAAATGGTAACCACTCTGGTGGTAATCATAGCCGTGAAAATAGAAGAAGCGAGTCGGGAGGAGATTTTAAAAAAGGAGATTTAACAATGACCATGTGAAGGCAGCGGTCTGCGTGTGGTGGTTCTAAGGGAGGAGAAACGACCACCGGTCGTATCTTACAAATCACGGAAAAGAGGACATATCGGTCAAGCGCCCTGACGATTCAAGGTATGCTATAATTGTGGAAAGGAAGGACATATCGCTCGAGATTATGCGATGGCGAAACCTAGTTAGTGAGGGACGGTGACTCGAAAAGTATCCCGAGAAAAGTCGAAAGTCAGCGATTAGGGAAGGCGTTTGTTGTATTTGGTCAAAAATCGAGGAACCAAGCGAGGTGATCACGGGTAAGCTATTTATAAATTCTTGCGAAGTTTATACCTTACTTGATCTGGGGTGCTACCCATTCATTTATCTCTCTGCGTGTGCTCAGCGTTTAAACTTGACTCAGGAGAAATTAGACTTTGACTATCTGTGGAAACTCAGTTAGGAGAAACTTTCATCACATCCTTTGTTTATAAATCTTGTTTGATTCAAGTTGGCACCATCACCTTACACATTGACCTTATCTCTTTAAAGATACTTGCTTTTGATGTGATTTTAGGGATTGATTGGTTAAGCTACTCATCGTACCAAAATTGATTGTTTTCGTAAGGTTGTTAGTTTTCATATTTCTAACTTGACTTTGTTATGCAATTCAAACAACTAAACCATTAAAATCAATCAACTTTGTCATATCTAATCATAAAGCTATTCGTTTATTGAAAAGCGGATGTCAAGCTTTCTTAGCCCATGTTATGGATTTGAATAAAGACACGTCGAATTTGAATAATATTCTGTTGTTATTGACTTTCTGGCGTATTTTCAGAAGAACTTCGGTCTACCCCGAGCGTGAAGTTGAATTCTTTATTGATCTTGAACACAGTACAAAGCCCATTTCTAAAACCCATATCGAATGGCTCTATTGAACTTGAGGAGTTAAAGGTCAACTACGAGGAATTGTTGGACATCGGTTTCATTAAATCTAGTACATCTCCTTGGGGTGCTCTGTTTTATTTTGTAAAGAAAAAGGCGGGAGTATCGACTTTGTATTGACTATCGGGAATTGAACCATGTCACCATCGAGAATAGGTATCCTCTACCTCGTATTGATGACTTGTTTGACCCGATTCAAGAGGCCTGATTCTTTTCAAAAATCGATCTTAGATTACGGATATCATCGGTGAAGATTAGGCGAGGATATTCAAAAAGCGCCTTTAGAACTTCGATGCGGGCATTATGAATTCTTAGTCGTGTCTTTCGGATTGACTAATGCTCTATGACTTTCATGGATATGATGAGCCAAGTATTGAGGAATATTTGGATCGGTTTGTTGTTGTCTTTATTGATGACATCCTTATATATTCAAAAGTCGTGAAGATCATGAGCACCATTTGAAATTTGGTACTCGAAGGCCCGTGAAAACAAACTATATGCCAAATTGAAGAAATCACGAGTTACGGCTTGAGGAAGTAGCATTCCTTGGGCGCGATGGTGTCGAAACATGGAGTATCTGTTGATCCGTGAAGATTGAAGCAATCTGAAGTTAGAACAGCCGAAGTCGGTGTGTTGAAGTCACGTAGCTTTTTGGGCTTATTTGGTTATTATCGGAGATTCGTGGAAGGGTTTTCTCGAATCGCTACTCCATTAACTTCGGCTAACTTCGGAAGGATACAAAATTCGTTTGGGGCGAAGAATGCGAGAAGAGTTTCAAGAGCTTAGAGGAGACTTATTTATTTTGTTCTAACAATACCATCTGGTTCGGATGGATTTGTTATCTCTGATGATGCTTGAGGCAAAGGGTTAGGATGTGTTCTCATGCAGCGTGGGAAAGTCATAGCTTTATGCCTCGCGACAACAAAAGAGTATGAGAGGAATTATCCTACTCGTGATCTAGAGTTAGCGGTGATCGTTTTTTTGTATTAAAGATATGGAGCCTTATCTATATGGGGAGAAAGTGGAGATATATTAGGACCATAAAAGCCTTAAATATTTCTTCACTCAAAAAAGAACTCGACATGCTGGCGTGACGTTGGCTCGAGCTATTATTGAAGACTACGACCACACTATTGATACCATCACTGGAAAAGCGAGCGTGGTGGTGGTGGCGTTGAGTAGAAGATCATATGCGAGGAGCGAGTGCGATGATGTCAAGTATCGCGTAAACCCGACTTTAATAGAAAAAGTTAAGGGCTTGCTCGAGCCATGCAGGCAGGGTGATGATCGTATGAAGAAGAAAGTACAAGAAGGAGCTATTAGGGCGAGAATTGATGAAGAAGGAATACTTGAGTCCACTCTAGACTTTGTGTTCTAACGACTACGATTTGAAGTACAAGATTATGATGGAGGCACCTGATACACCATTTTGCAATCCATCTGGAAGTCTTAAAATGTATCGTGATCTTGACATACATTTTGGTGGAACAATATGAGAGAGAGATTGCAAAGTTTATCTCGATGTGTTTAACTTGTCGGCGTGTAAAGGCGGACATCTAGTACCTAAGGGTCGTTGCAACCACTTGAGATTCGAAATGGAAGTGGGAACACATTACCATGGATTTAGATTCACGGGTCTTCTACGGTTTCTCGAGGCATCAATCTTTATTTGGGTTATTGTTGATAGATTAACCAAATCGCTCATTTCTTGCCGTCACGGAGACTTATTCCTTGAGCGTCTTCTTTAGTATATGCGTGAATGAGATTGTGAGGTTGCATGGCATGCTGTATCCATAGTTTGGATCGTGACCCGAAGATTCACTTCAAGATTTTGGGTTAGCTTGCAAAAAGCTATGAGCGCAGTTTACGATTGATTGGCATACCATCCTCAAGCGAGACGGACAATCGAAGGACTATTCAAACTCTTGAAGATTTATTAAGACTGTGTCCTAGACTTGAGGCGGTTAGGATAAGTATTTACCATTGGTGGAATTCTCCTACAAACAGCGAGTTATCGAGCAAGTATAGGTGTGGCTCCATTTGAAGCATTATATGGGCGAAAGTGTCGCTCTCGGTATGTTGGGACGAGGTGGGTGAAGCAACATTGTTGGGACAGGAGTTGAATGCGTATGACTACGGAAAAGATCGAATGATTGACAAGCGTATACAAAGCGGCACAAGATCGACAAAAGAGTTATGCGGATCTTCATCGAAAGGGCGTGGAATTTAGTGTAGGGGATCGTGTATTATTGCGAGTTGCTCCGTGGAAGGAGTTTCAAGATTTGGGAAGAGAGAAAGCTCGATCCACGATTTATTGGTCCATTTCAAATTCTTGGTGAGGAGTAGGAAATGTAGCCTATAGACTCGCGTTACCTCAAAGTATGTCTCGTGTTCATAATGTGTTTCACATATCGTGCCGTAAATATGTGAAAGACCGAACCACGTTATAGAGTTAGAAACCAGGACGAGATAATAGAAGACTTAGCGTATGAGGAGGTACTGTCGAGATCTTGGATAGGAAGGAGCATGTCCTACTGCTTGAAAAGGTCATACCACAAGTTAAAGTTTTGTGGAGGAATCATCTTTATAGAGGAAATGACACAGGAATTGGAAGCGGAAATGAAAGCGAGGTATCCTCACCTTTTGAAAAACACGAGTGCGTCGTCGTCGATTTCGAGGGACGAAATTTCATAAGGAGGGAGGTTGTAAGACTGACTTATTATTAATGAAATTTAATTTTCTCTATTTATTATTTTGAAATAGTAAGGGTTGATTTGATTAATGTGGATAGTTAGGGGTAAAATCATAAATATTTCAAAATAAGCAGTGGTTATAAAATATTCATTGTTGTAGGGAATATTCGTTTGGTCGTGGAATATTAAATCTTTGTCGGGGAATATTAAATGCGACAGTAGTATGACCGATATGTGGGCCCATGTGAAGCGATTGGATGAAGAAAGCGACAAATATAAGTTGTTTAAAAAATATGGCGTAGTTATTCACAGATTAATCTTGTTAAAATACTCGGTGGTTAAAAACACGGTGCTTTGCGGTATTGCACGATTATTGATTCTTACGTGAAGGCCTTACTTTCGATAATGGTTACGATAATTCTTTATTCGATTTTATTTTATTGATTTAATAATTCTTTGCGTTGATATTTTATATTCTTTGTTGTTTGATAATTGTCATTACTACGGTATTTTTCATTATCGAAGCGATAATTCATATTATATCTGAATAATATTATTAGATAACATTATTGGCGATGTCTAGAAAGTTACATCTAAGGAGAGGTTTGGTCACCTAATAATTGCGGCCGATGAGGAGAAATTCTTATTGGAAGCCCCCCTCTCTCAGGAGGCTGCACGGTTGTCGATATTGTGATTACGTAATATTATTTGTGAATAATTAATTATTGATTCATATGATGAGGAAAATATTGATTTTATGTGGATATAGATGGAAAATTTTTAATGTGACAATTGTTGAAAATTGAAATTTTATCTTTTACGATAAAATAATTCATTTTAAATATATTATTATATTTTAATAATATAATAATGGTGATATTTTACAACGAATGTGGGATATATGAGTATCTGAGGAGGAAGAGTATTTTGTTGCAATAAATGTTTAAAACATATTAAACACATGTCGGTGGACCCCATTTATTGGTGAAATTTGATTATAGCTTTGTAAAAATCCTTGGTTTGTGGATTTTGGTCGATTTCTATTTGGAATTTGGAAAAACTTTCTTTATGCAAAGTTGTAGAAATTGAATTTCCTATAAAAAACTCATGATTTGAATTTTACGATGAAAGGGCTATTTATTATGAATTATTGAAGTTAGAAGCTCAAAATAATTGATTTTGGAAGTTTAAAATATTTTAAATAAGAAAAACGTTTTTTTTTTTTTTTTGTAGGCTACACACATGTGTTTAATGGCTGAAATCAGATTCTAGGAAGGTTAGGCGTAGAAATTTATATATATATATTAATATTATATTAAATTTTACGCTTTGGTGTTCAAGCATTTTCTATAAATAGGGTCTTGGGTTAGAATTGAAAATCACACGAAGCTGAAGTTTTCTCTCTCTATATTATCGGCGTATTCTTGTGAGTATTTTGAGTATACTTTGAGTATTGTTAGGCGGTCTGAGTTCCTTGACCTTATATACGGTATTCGATTTAGAAATCTTAATCTTTCGAGGTAAGGGATGTTATTTTCTTCTCGAATGATATTATTTCTTGATATCATTATCTTTGAAATATTAGTTGGAACTTTTTATCAAATTTGGAACTTTTTCATGTCGGGGTTACTATTCATGAGTTCTTATTCATGATTACTATTCATGAGTTCTTATTATTCATGATTCTTATTCACGATTCTTATTACGAGTACTATTAAATGAAGCGTGAAGATGTTTTTTGTGGAATTTCTATCTTTTGGTGTGGAGATTCTTATTCACGTATTGGCCTTTATTCACGTATCTGGCTTTATTCGATATCTGGCCTTATTCATAGAAAAATAAAATTTCTTCTTTTTGTCCAAAATATCTAATACGGATACTAGCTTTGATTGTATCCGTGTTTTGATCATTCTTGAATTTTACACCACTATGATTATTTTTGAGGTATTTTTGAACATGGATAAAACAAAATACGAATCCTTAATCCTTAATCCTTGTCATTTTGTTTCCTTTGGATTCGTTTCTTTAAAAATATTTTCATCATCCTCGGTCTTAAATGATGATATTATTGAATATCTTTGGCTGTAGTGCTGAAGATGAATGATTTCTGAAGAATATCTTTGGTAGTAGTGCAAAGATGAGCAGTGTTTAGATGAACATGACCCGGTGATGAATATCTTTGGCTGTAGTGCAAAGATGAATATTTGATTCGGATGTATATTGATTGATATTCTGAGGGGATAAAAGATGAGCGATGAACTTTTAAATTCATACATAGAAGATAGTAGTTTGCATTCTCTCTTAACTCTTCTAATGAATTATTATTTCATTGCGAATATTGATTTAAAATTTGTTGTCTATTGTATTACTATTAGATTTTTTTCCTGTTGAAGACTAACGATAATTTGTTGTATATTATCTTAGTCGTAATAATATTCTTTCTTGGGCTAGTTGAGCTCACCCTTTTCCTTTTGTTCCATTTTTCTTCTCGGGAGGCGAGAATATAAGCGAGCAGTCGGGGGGTATGGAATGAAGGTTTTAGAAAGAATTGTTTAGTAGTCCTCACCATTTTGTAAAATAATGTATCGATAAATGTGATGAGGATTTATTTGAGTATAGATATTATCAGAAGATAATATTTGTATTTAAACTCACAGTTTCTTGTTGTAATAATAAAGTTGTAGTTGTTTACATGTACCATGTATTGTGACTCGAGAATGGGTGATGTATACCTATTTTGGCGAGATAACGAGTCTACGGTCAACTGAGGGACCCACAACCGGGATCGCATTACGGAGATAGCGATCAATGAGAATAATGATAACCGGTGGAGAGAAAGCAGACGGACAAAAATGGTAACCACTACGGTGGTAATCATAGCCGTGAAAATAGAAGAAGCGAGTCGGAGGAGATTTTAAAAGAGGAGATTTAACAATGACCATGTGAAGGCAGCGGTCTTGGCGGAGAATGGTTCTAAGGGAGGAGAACGACCACCGATTCATATGTTACAAATGCGAAAAAGGGACATATCGATCAAAGCGCCCTACAACAGATTCAAGGTATGCTATAATTATGGAAAGGAAGGACATATATCGCTTCGAGATTATGCGATAGCGAAACCTAGTTCATTGAGGGGCGGTGACTAAAAGATCATCCCGAGAAAAGTCAAAGTCAACGATTAGGAAGAAGCGTTTGTTGTGATCGGTCATAATGCGAGGAACCCAAACGAGGTGATCATTTAGTAAGCTATTTATAAATTCTTGCGAAGTTTATACCTTACTTGATACCGGTGCTACCCATTCATTTATCTTTCCTGCATGTGCTCAACGTTTAAACTTGACTCAGGAGAAATTAGACTTTGACCTATCTGTGGAAACTCAGATTAGGAGAAACTTTCATCACATCCATTCGATAGGCGATGAACTTTTAAATTCATACATAGAAGATAGTAGTTTGCATTCTCTACTTAACTCTTCTAATGAATTATTATTTCACTAATGAACATTGATTTAAAATTTGTTGTCTATTGTATTCTATTAGATTTTCCTGTTGAAGACTAACGGTAATTTGTTGTATATTATCTTAGTCATAATATTCTTTTATTGGGCTAGTTGAGCTCACCCTTTTCCTTTTTGTTCCATTTTTTCTTCTCGGAGGCGAGAATATAGCGAGTATGCAAGTGGGGGTATGGAATGAAGGTTTTAGAAAGAATTGTTTAGTAGTACTCACCATTTTTGTAAAAAAATGTATCAATAAATGTGATGAGAATTTATTTGAGTATAGATATTGTCTAGAAGATAATATTTGTATTCAAACTCACAGTTTTACTGTTGTAATAATAAAGTTGTAGTTGTTTCTTTACCATGTATTGACAACTCAGAATAGGTGATGTATACCTATTTTGGGGGCGTCACAATTGTCATTATCCTCATGCTTATATTGTGATGAAAGTCATCTTTGGCTTACGTGCATAGATGGACTGTTAATTGGTATGATTACGACCAGGGATAATTCGGTTTGATCATGACCATTGATGATTACACGAATATTTTTGGCCCGTAGTGCAAGAATAATTTGTGGACCTGATACTAATGAATATCCTTGGCCCGTACTGTGGGGATGATTCGATGATGTGATTTATTTATTGAGTCGCAGCGATAAAATTAATGATAAACTTTTTAAATCATAGAAGATAGTAGATATCATGCTCTACTTGACTCTTTTAATGGATTGCTTATTCCGCTGTAGTTAAACTTGTTGTCTATTATTGTGAGTCCCCAAATTTTATGAATAAAGATTTAAATTTCTCAAATTTTTTTTTGAATATTATGGTGTGGATTTGATATAATTTTATAGTTGTGGGTAATATTTACAAATTTTGTAAAGTAAGCAAGTGGTTATATAATATTCGATTAATTAAGGAATATTCGTTTTAATAGGAATATTAAATGCGACTCAAGACAATCATTAGTGGACCCATTAACGGAAGTATTGTCGTAGTAAGAAAAGCATACATAATTATCTCATTATTAAAATAATGGCAAAAGTGTTACGAATTAAAAGCATTGAACTACGTTAGTAGTAAAAGTGCGATGTCTGGCGTGGTTGTATAGTAGCACACTTTGTATTGATTATTGATGCTTACGTGAGAAGTCACTCAGTTATACTCAATTATTGCTACGATAATTGTTTGCATCATATCTCTCATATTATTGATTCGATTATTGTCACAATATCATACGCATAATATGATATATTATTAAATCAATAATTGAGACGACAAAATTATTCATATTATTAAATTGCAATATTTACAATGTATGCAGAAGTTACATCGAGGAGAGGTTTGGTCATCTAATCATTGCGCATGATAAGGAGAAATCCTTATCGAAAAGCCCCCTCTTTCTTGGGAACGACCCGGTTGTTAAATATTATGAGTTATAATATTAATGATGAATAAGTCCGTGTTGATTAAAGATAAAATTGATAGTTCCATTGTGTTGGAATTATTAGTGTTAGTGGAAATCGACATTTCATTCGATATTAATTGATGTCCGGAAGTTATACTGACCAGTCGGGTAATTAATCGGATAAATAAGCAATTAATTGCTATTAATTCACATGATTATAACTATTTGTTCACATGTGTGTACTATTGATTCACATTCTTGTACTATTAGGGGAGTTAGTGCAAGATTGATAATACTTGCATGACTAAGTTAAAAATGGAGGTATAGATGGAGGTATTATACTGTAATTCGTATTTTCACATGATTATAACTATTGGTTCACATGTTTAAACTATTGATTCACATTATTTACTATTAGGGGAGGTGGTGCAAGTTTGATAATACTTGTAGGACTAAATTAAAAATGAAGGAAAAGTTGGAGGTATTGTACTGTAATATTTTGAGCCCCAAAATGTGCATTTATCGAAACTATATTTTCCTACAAATAGAAGCTCATTCTTCCTTCATTTCTCACCAATTCACTAAAGCTTTAGAGTAATTATTATAGAGAGAAATTATAGAGGGAAAGAAGAAGAGAAGTCTGCTACCTCACTATTCCAGTATCCAGTCTTCTTTTGAGGTAAGGGGTATTATTCTTTCTTATTCATAAAGATAATTATTTTCTTTCAATACTCGTAAGAGTTGTTATTCCATTCTTTATTATTATGTTGGAATAATCTATCTATGCGAAGTACCGCATACATGGTGAAATTCTTCTATTATTCCATTCTTTATTATTCTGTCAGAATATCCTGTCTATGCGTTTACGTAGGACCTGGTTCCATTATTTATTATTCTATTGGAATAAACATGCTCATGTGATTCTATCGCATGCATGGTGAATTCTATTGTTATTCCATTATTTATTATTCATTGGAATATCACTGCCGGTCTTGATTACGCTGACCGGTTCATTCTTTATTATTACGTTGGAATATCATGCCGATTGCAAATTTCGTATTTTTGGTTCCATTATTTATTATTCTATTGGGAATAACCTGTCTGTACGGTCTCTATCGCATGCAAGGTGAATCCTTTTGTTATTCCATTCTTTATTATTCTATTGGAATAACCTGTCTATGTGGATTACCACATGCATGGTGAATGATCCTTTGTATTTCATTCCTTATTAAATTGTGGAAATGATCTGTCTACGTGGATTACCGCATGATGGGTGAAAATCTATTTGCAGTTTCATATACTCTATTATACTCAGTTGATTAAAGCTTTGGCTTCTATACTCCATGAAATTAGTGGAATATCCTTGATAATTGCGTTTCATCCAGTATCTTTTCATAGAAATATTCTTCTGAGCATTCTTAAATTTTACTCCACAAAGAAGTATCATGTTAACAATTTGGACATTATTGAGTTCAGGATAAATTAACTTATAATCTTTAAAATTTATTCTTGAACTTATTTTATTGAATTATTATGTCATTTTCATGATGAGTTATGTTGGTTGTTATGTGAAAATATGAAAGTTTCTTAGAAATCACAAAGGGTTGAAAATCATATTTTGGTAAAAATGGAACATGAAATTCAATTGACCATATCTCCTATTATATTTTTATGTGTGGTCAAGTTCTAGAGTTAGATATATGAGTTTTCTAACTTATCCAAGTGGAATCACTATAAAAGGTGTTGTAGATTTTCGTGTGGACTGATTTTAGCAAAGGAGTCAAAAAAGCGTAGAATTAGGAAAAAGCTCTCGCCTAAAAAATTTAAAAGGGCATTTTCGGCCACTTAATTTGTGAGAAAAATTTCGGCCTTTTGGGACATGGAATTATATGGTATAAAGTACCACCTGTCCAAAAATAAGCCCATTCCGACTTAAAATGAGCAAGTTATGACTATTTTAATATTTAGGTTTTTCTGATGAAAAACGCTATAACCGGAGTTCTATAACTCCGATGACCATGAAATTTTAACTGGAAGCTCACGTTAACATGTGTAAGATCCTGCCAAGATTTGGGAATTTCTGGAGTTAAACTTGAGGTAGCTAATTTCTTAAGGAATTAATTAGAAATTAATTTTTGAAAAATACTTAAGGGAGTTGAAAAATTATAAAAAAATACTTGTTGTGTATGAAATATATGTATATATGTTTGGACACAGGATAAAAAAAATAATAAGTTGATTTGGTAATTTTTTATGAAAATGGTTTAGTTACGAACATATGAGTTAAATATGTTATGTGAAGTTGAAAAATTGATAAATATGATTTTATGGCTTGGGAATCCTATATAGGGTATATGCAGATTTTTGATGAAGGATTTGATCATTGGTGATGAAATCTTATGAGTATGTCATTTTTGAATGATTAAATACATTATTTGGTAAAGTGTAAACATTTGAAATAAATTGTTTATAAGTTTAAGAAGTGATTAAAATATTGTTATAATATTAATAAAATTAGATTATGAGTTTATTAAGTGATTGATAATATTTGGATAAATTTAAAGTCTTTAATATTTATCCTTGTTTTCGTTTGATTAATGCTTATATCATTGTCATCATTCTCATGCTTATATTGTGATGAAAGTCATCTTTGGCTTACGTGCATAGATGGACTTGGGGTGATTATGACTAGGGATTATTCGGTATAATCATGACCTGTAATGTGACGAATGATGTGGTAAAAATCCTCAGTGGCCTGTAGTGCATTGATGGATAATTTTTGGTATGATTATGACTAGGGATTATTCGGTATAGTCATGACCATTGATGATTTAATGAATATCCTTGGCTTGTAGTGCAGGGATGATTCGATGATGTGGTTTATTTATTAAGCTGAGTCTCAGCGATAAAAATTGATGAAAACATTTTTTTTAAATCATAAAAGTTAGTAGATTTTATTCTCTACTTGACTCTTCTAATGGATTGCTTATTCCGCTGCAGTTAAACTTGATATCTATTGTATTTTATCAGTTTAACATTGTTAAAGACTAATGACAATTTATTCTGCATTATCTTAGTCATAATATTTCTTACAGGGCTAGTTGAGCTCACCCTTTCTTTCACTGTTCTCTTCAGGAAATGAGAATATAGCTGGGATTAGTTGGGGAATGGAGTAACGGTCCAGATGATAGCATTAGTAGTCCTCCTTATGGCATGATATGCAATATATAATTGTATTGAGGACCTAAGATGTGTGTGTCGTATTTTATACGTCACTTAATAATTGATTTTGGTGAACAACAATAGGGTGATGAGAACCCAACCCTGAAAGCGTCAAAAGTGCATCGCAGTAAAATGGAGAGAACAAAAATCTCCTCGTGTTCCTTCGGAAACTTGAAATATTTGCTGCTGTACTTTATATGACATGTATTAATTTGAGTATGAATATTGTCGTATTATATACGTTACAATATTTGTATTGAAACTCAAAGTATATATGTCATCGTATTTTGCACGACTGTTGTATAAATTAAGTTGTATTTGAATTTATGTACCACATGATCGGTGACTCAAGATGGGTGATGAATACCTATTTTGGGGCGTCGCGGTTAGTATCAAAGCTTAGGATATGATCCCTGGCTGAGATGTGAGACAAGAACTAGGAGGGAGAGACGGGGAATTCCTTCGCTAGTATGACCTAACTAAGTTTATTTGGTATTTAATTGGTTAGTCAGTGTATAGGGATATTATGTTATATGTCAATTAACCCTTGTTTTGTGACAGTTGAGATCAGCAATGAAGCACATGAGACTGTTGAGTCACCAAAGATCAATAACCAGGATAATGTGCAACAGGAAGACAATAATCATCAGGTAAATAACAACACCGATCAGATGGTGAACGATGGGATATTTAGAGGTTTTATGCAATTCATGCAACATCAGGCGAGAGAGACTCATGTTCAAAATGCAGGTGGAAACACTGACAACTCTCGAGTAGTCACTACTAAGCAGTTCAAGGAGCTGGGACCGTCGGAGTTTTTGGGAAAGCCAGAACCACTTAAGGCAGAGACGTGGTTAAAGTAGATCACCAAGATATTTGATGTCTTGGGATGCTCCGAGGAGCAACAGGTTCCCTTTGCCACCTTTATGTTGCGTGAAGAGGCAGATTACTGGTGGGAATCTAAAAAACGTACCCAGCCTGACGCACTCAAGATATCTTGGGAGAAGTTCCAAGAGCTGTTCAATAACAAGTACTTTCCTGAAAGTATTCGTCACATGAAGGAGGTAGAGTTTATCAAGTTGGAGCAAACCAATATGATTGTGTCGTAATACGAGGCTAAATTTGCGGAGTTATCCCAGTTTGCATCCCATTTGGTCGATAATGAGGTGCGAATGACGCGAATGTTTCTAAGAGGTTTGAAACCCGATATACGTCAATACCTCATTTCTCACAAACTTTGTTTGTATTTAGATGTTGTGGATAGCGCTCAGTTATTAGAGCATGATAATGAGTCAGCACAACCAAAAGGTAATGACCAGCAACACGATAATAATCGTCTTTGGTGGCAGCGACCATCGAACAATGATGACCATCACGGGGAAATTATCATGCCAAGAATTGTGATCATTTTCGGTGGTAATCATGGCAAGATAATAAGTGGAAATTTCAAGAAGAGAAGGTCACCTAGTTGGATTTTGTGCGTGCACCAAAGTCAAGTCAAGTTGGGACGGTGGCACCAAAAGCGGATCTGAGACAAAACAAAGTCGATTGGTTTTCAGGAAGGCGTTTTTCGTGACTTCAAAAGCGAGTGACCCGAACGAAGTTAGCACGGGTTAGTTAATTATAAATTCTTGCGAAGTCTATACCTTATTAGATACCGGTTTTACCCATTCTTTTATCTCTCTTGCTTGCGTTCAACATTTAAATTTGACTCCGGAGAAGTTAGACTTTGGCTTATTGGTTGAAACTCCGTTAGGAGAAACCTTCATTACATGTGCTATCCAAGTCTTGGATGAGAGTCACAATTTTGAATGATTTTTCTATTGTTAATAAATTTCCTGATGTATTCCCAAAGACTTCTTAGCCTACCCTAAAACGTGAAATTGAATTTTGTATTGACCCCAGTACAAAACCCATTTCTAAAACCCTTAAATATTTCTTCAACCAAAACAAATGTATAATGCGCCAAAGACGTTGGCTCAAGCTGTTGAAGATTACGATCATACCATTCAATATCATTATGGAAGAGAGAACGTGGTAGCTGACGCGTTGAGTAGAAGTTCGTATGCGTTTACGAGTGCGATGTTGTTAACGCAAAAACCCATTTCGTATAACTTACAAATGATGAAGATAGAGTTAAAGACTCTAAGGACCCACGTGGTAATATCAAATATACGAGCAGAATCGACTTTAATCGATAAAGTTAAAGATGTGCAAGCTACATACTCAGAGCTGATGAATGTGAAGAAGAAGGTTCAAGAGGGCGTTATTCTAGAAGCAAGAATCAATGAAGAGAGGATGTGAGACCCCAGATTTTACGAATAAAGATTTAATTTTCTCGAAATATTTTTTTCAAAATTTTGGTGTGGGTTTGAGATAACGTTATAGTTGTGGGTAATATTTATAAATTTTACAAAGTACACAAGTTGTTATATAATATTCGATTGGTCGGGGAATATTCATTTTAACAGGGAATATTCGTACGACGACACAATCATTGGTGGACCCCTAGCGAAATTATCATCCGGATTGAAAAACGACAAAAATATTTTTTATGAAAATAACGGTGGAAGTTTTACCATTAAAATTGTTGAACTACTCGGTAGTAAAAGTACAGTAATACGCGTGGTTTCATAGTAGCACACGGTATTGGTTATTGATGCTTACGTGATAAGTCACTCAGTTATATTCAATTATTGCTACGATAATCACGATCATATCTCTCATATTATTGATTCGATTATTATCAGAGTATCATCTGTGTTATATGATATACTATTAAATCAATAATTGAGATGACAAAGTTGTTCATATTATTAAATTGCAATAGTTACAATGTCTAGAAGTTACATCGAGGAGAGGTTTGGTCACCTAATCAATTGCGGCCATGATAGGAGAAATCCTTATTAGAAAAACCCCTCTTTCCTGGGAACAACGTGGTTGTTAAATATTGTGAGTTATAATATTAATAATGAATAAGTTCGTGTTGATTAAAGATGAATTTGATAGTTCCATTGTGTTGGGATTATTGGTGTTAGTGGAAGTCAACATTTATTTCGATAATAATTTATGTCTGGAGGTTATATTGTTCAATCGGGTATTCAGGGCACTTTTTATGTCAGAGTACTATTCATGAGTTACTATTCACGAGTTACTATTCATGAGTTACTATTCATGAGTTACTATTCACGGGATACTATTCACCTGAACAAAATATATTTTTTTCGGTCCAAATCTTTTTTGGGTACAATATTATTCCATGAGGAGATGTGCTAATTTTCAGACCATTGGTTGAAATTATAATAGTAAATCAGTATGGACCTTTGGTTTAAAGTTTTAATAGTGAATCAGTTTTGACCGTTGGTTTAAAGTTTTAATAGTGAATCAGTATGGACCGTTGCTTTATGTTTTAATATGAATAAAATACATTTAAAAAGTAAATCAATCTGGACCGTTCATGAATTAGTTACTATTCAGTCCATTCTCCTATAAATAGAAGCTCATTCCTTCATTATTTCTTACGAATTCACTGAAACTCAAGAGAGAGAAATTATAGAGAGAAAGAAGAAGAGTTTTCTGCTACTTCACTACTTCTATATCCAGTTTCTTTTTACGGTAAGGGTGTTATTCTTTCGTATTCATGAGAGAACTTACATTATTCCATTCTTTATTATTACATTGGAATAACTTCAGATATCTGTGAAAATCCCTATACTTTGTGAAATCCTTCTTTTATTCCATTCTTTATTATTCTGTTTGAATAACCTGTATGCGCGGTTCACCCTATACTTGATGGAAAAACCTGTATATGCGGTTTACCCTATACTTGGTGAAATTCTTCTATTATTCCATTCTTTATTATTCATTGGAATAACTTTGTATCTGTGATTCACCCTATACAGTGGAAAAAACATATATATGCGGTTTACCTATACTTGGTGAAATTCTTCTGTTATTCCATTATTTATTATTCTGTTGGAATAATCTGTATGCGCGGTTTACCCTATACTTGGTGGAATAACCTATATACGCGGTTTACCCTATACTTGGTGAAATTTTATTGTTATTCCGTTATTTATTATTCTGCATTTAATACTCTGTTAGAATATCCTGTCGGTGTGAATTTCACCTGACCTGGTTCCATTATTTATTATTCTGTATTTATTATTCTATTGGAATAACCTGTCTATGCGAAGTACCACATGCATGATGATTTCTTTTGTTATTCCATTCTTTATTATTACATTGGAATAACTTTTATCATATGCAATACCGTATGCATGGTGATTTCTGTTGTTATTCCATTCTTTATTATACTCAGTTGGTTAAAGTTTTGATTTCTATACTCTATGAAATTAGTAGAATATCCTTGATATTTGCGCTTCATCCAGTATCTTTTCATGGAAATATTCTTCTGAGCATTCTTGAATTTTACTTTACAAAGAAGTATCATGTTGACAATTTGGATATTATTAGTTCTTGGTTAAATTAATTCTTGAAATTGTTTTATTGAATTCTTATATCATTGTCATCATCCTCATGTTTATATTTTATTGAAAGTCATCTGTGGCCTGTAGTGCATAGATGGACTTGGTATGATTATGACCAGGGATCATTCGGTATAATCATGACCGTAATTTTACAAATGATGTGGTAAAAGTCCTCATTGGTCCGTAGTGCATTGATGGACAGTTGTTGGCATGATCATGACTATTGATGAACACACGAATATTCTTGGCCCATAGTGCATGGATAATTTGTGGTCGTGATACTAATAAATATCCTTGGCCATAGTGCAGGGATGATGTGGATTATTTATTAAGCTGAGTGTCAGCGATAAAAGTGATGAAAACATTTTTAAATCATAGAAGATAGTAGGTTTTATTCTCTACTTGAGTACTCTTCTAATGGATTACTTATTCCACTGCAGTTAAACTTGATGTCTATTGTATTTTATCAGTTTAACATTGTTGAAGGCTAATGATAATTTATTCTGCATTATCTTAGTCATAATATTTCTTACTGGGCTAGTTGAGCTCACCCTTTCTTTCACTGTTCTCTTTAGGAAATGAGAATATAGCTGGGACGAGTCGGGGAAAGGAGTGATGGTCCAGAAGATAGCATTAGTAGTCCTCACTATTCTGGTAAATAGTGTGACAATAAATGTAATAAGGACTCCTTTGAGTGTGGATATTGTCTAGATGACAATATTCCTATTAGAACTCTCAGTTTATGTATTGTCGTATATTACACGACAGTTGTATAATTAAGTTTGTATTTGTATTCTGTACCATGTATTTGGCGACTCAAGATGGGTGATGTATACCTATTTTGGGGGCGTCACAGTTGGTATCAAAGTCAGGTTATATGATCCCTGGCTGAGATGTGAGATAAGAACTAGGAAGGGAGAGACGGAGAATTCCTTCGCTAGTATGACCTACATAAGTTTATTTGGTATTTAATTGGTTGGTGAGAGTATAGGGATAATATGTGAGATGTCAATTAACTCTTGTTTTGTGGCAGTGTTTGAAAATGGCATCTGAGAGTGAGGAAGAAGAGGAAGAAGAGGAACCTGAGGAAAATTTATTAGAAGAATTTTATGATCAAAATTTAGAATTACAAAATCGTATTCATGAGTTAGAAGAGCAGGTGGAAGAACGGCAGGCGGTTGTAGAGCAAAGAGATGTAACAATTAAAATTGTGTTACTCGACAATGCGATGCTTGAGAATGTAAGCACTCTTTGGCGAGTATAAGATATTAGAAAGTGGAATATGAGAATGCTTTGATCAAAGATCCGATTAAAGCGCGAAACAATCGAACGAAGGAGAATAGATGATGCGTGGGTAAAAGCCGCGTGTTGATATTGTCGAAAAAGACTTTCGATCCAATAAAGTCAAAATAGATGAAATGGATTTTGCTTTTTGGACAACAATTGGGAGAATCCAACATCGAATTCGGAATTACCCTGTGTAGAGCGTTCAACCCCAATTCGATATGGATCGGAGAATAATGATTCAAATCATGGATCAGGAATGTGACGAAGCACTTAAGGGTGGAATGTACCCTATAGCAAAGTCAAATCCAGTAGTTTAAGTGAGAGCGTTTGTCAAGAAACCCGAACGAAGTTATTATGGGTAAGTTAATTATAAACTCTTGCGAAGTCTATATCTTATTCGATACTAGTTCTACCCACTCTTGTATTTCACCTACTTGTGTTCAACGTTTAAATTTGACTCCTGAGAAGTTAGACTTTGACTTATTGGTTGAAACTTCGTTAGGAGAAACTTTCGTTATCTCCACTGTTTATAAATCTTGTTTCAAATCGACACTTTCACGTTACCTGTCGATCTTATCTCTTTGAAAATACTTGCCTTTGATGTGATTTTAGGAATCGATTGATTAACTACTCATAATATTTATATTTTGTTGAAAGTCATCTGTAGACTGTAGTGCATAGATGGACTTGGTATGATTATGACCAGGGATTATTCGGTATAATCATGACCGTAATGTTTCAAATGATGTGGTAAAAGTCATCTTTGGCCCGTAGTGCATAGATGGACTTGGTATGATTATGACTAGGGATTATTCGGTATAATCATGACCGTAATTGAAAACACAAATATCCTTGGCCCGTAGTGCATGGATAATTCGTGGTCGTGATACTATTAAGCCGAGTTTCAGCATTTTTGGTTTTATAGTTGTATATCTTTGGCCTGTAGTTCAAAGATGAACTGTTGATTATTGGTTATACAGTTGGCCTGTATTGCAAAGATGAATTGTTAATGAATATCTTTGGCCATATTGCAAAGATGAATTTAATGTTTTTGACGATAAAGGTATTCAAGGTATCTTCACCTCTTCGTCATACCAGGTACGTACGTAAATTTTGAGGGCGAAATTTCATAAGGAGGGGAGATTGTGAGACCCCAGATTTTACGAATAAAGATTTAATTTTCTCGAAATATTTTTTTCAAAATTTTGGTGTGGGTTTGAGATAACGTTATAGTTGTGGGTAATATTTATAAATTTTACAAAGTACGCAAGTTGTTATATAATATTCGACTGGTCGAGGAATATTCATTTTAACAGGGAATATTTGTACGACGGTACAATCATTGGTGGACCCCACAACGGAATTATTGTCGGATTGAGAAAACGGCAAAAATATTTTTATGAAAATAACGGTGGTAGTTTTACCGTTAAAACCGTTGAACTACTCTCAGTAGTAAAAAAATGAATAATAACACGTGGTTAGTTGCGTAGTAGCACACAAGTATTGGTTATTGATGCTTTACGTGATAAGTCACTCGTTATATTCAATTATTACTCACGATAATTCTTTGCATCATATCTCTCATATTATTGATTCGATTATTGTCACAAAGATTATCATCTGCGTTATATGATATACTATTAAATCAATAATTGAGACGACAAAGTTGTTCATATTATTAAATTACAATAGTTACAATGTCTAGAAGTTCTGTCAAGGAGAGGTTTGGTCACCTAATTGCACGCCAATAGGGAGAAATCCTTATTGGAAAATCCCCTCTTTCCTGGGATTAACGTGGTTGTTAAATATTGTGAGTTATAATATTAATGATGAATAAGTTCGTGTTGATTAAAGATGAATTTGATAGTTCCATTGTGTTGGGATTATTGGTGTTAGTGGAAGTCAACATTTATTTCGATAATAATTTATGTCTGGAGGTTATATTGTTCAATCGGGTATTCAAGGCACTTTTTGTGTCGGAGTACTATTCACGAGTTACTATTCACGAGTTACTATTCATGAGTTACTATTCACGAGTTACTATGCATGAGTTACTATTCACGAGTTACTATTCATGAGTTACTATTCATGAGTTACTATTCACGAGTTACTATTCACGGGATACTATTCACCTGAACAAAATATATTTCTTTTCGGTCCAAATCATTTTTGGGTACAATATTATTCCTTGAGGAGATGTGCTAATTTTTCAGACCGTTGGTTGAAATTATAATAGTAAATCTGTATGGACCGTTGGTTTAAAATTTTAATAGTGAATTAGTATGGACCGTTGGTTTAAAGTTTTAATAGTGAATCAGTATGGACTGTTGCTTTAAGTTTTAATATGGACCATCTGTTTAAAAGTAAATCAATCTGGACCATTCATGAATTAGTTACTATTCAGTCCATTCTCCTATAAATAGAAGCTCATTCTTTCATTATTTCTTACGAATTCACTGAAACTCTAGAGAGAGAAATTATAGAGAGAAAGAAGAAGAGTTTTCTGCTACTTCACTACTTCTATATCCAGTTTTTTTACGGTAAGGGTGTTATTCTTTCGTATTCATGAAGAGAACTTACATTATTTCATTCTTTATTATTACATTGGAATAACTCGTATCTGCTGAAATCCCTATACTTGGTGAAATCATACATTATTCCATTCTTTATTATTCATTGGAATAATCATGTATGCTGATTCACCCTATACTTGGTGGAAAAACTTGTATATGCGGTTTACCTATACTTGGTGAAATCATTACATTATTCCATTCTTTATTATTACATTGGAATAACTTTGTACGCGCATGATTCACCCTATATACCGTGGAAAAACACAGATATATACGGTTTACCTATACTTGGTGAAATTCTTACATTATTCCATTATTTATTATTCATTGGAATAACTTTGTATGCATGTTTTTACCTATACTTGGTGGAATAACATGTATATCGCGGTTTACCTATACTTGGTGAAATTCATTTGTTATTCCATTATTTATTATTCCGCATTTAATATTCGTCGAGAATATCACTATTGGTGTGAATTTCACACGACGAGTTCCATTATTTATTATTTCGTATTTATTATTACATTGGAATAACTTTAATACAAGCAATCCGCATGCATGGTGATTTTTGTTGTTATTCCATTCTTTATTATTCTTTTGGAATAACCTGTCTATGCGAAGTACCGCATGCATGGTGATTTCTATTGTTATTCCATTCTTTATTATACTCAGTTAGTTAAAGTTTTGATTTCTATACTCAATGAAATTAGTAGAATATCCTTGATATTTGCACTTCATCCAGTATCTTTTCATGGAAATATTCTTCTGAGCATTCTTGAATTTTACTTTACAAAGAAGTATCATGTTGACAATTTGGATATTATTAGTTCTTGGTTAAATTAATTCTTGAATTTGTTTTATTTGAATTTATGTACCATGTATCTGGCGACTCAAGATGGGTGATGAATACCTATTTTGGGGGCGTCACAATTATATTCTATCAGTTTAACATTGTTGAAGACTAATGATAACTTATTTTGCATTATCTTAGTCATAATATTTCTTACTGGGCTAGTTGAGCTCACCCTTTCACTACCATTGTTCTCTTCAGGAAATGAGAACGTAGCTGAAACTAGTCGGGGAACGGAGTGATGGTCTGAAATGGTGTTATAGTAGTCCTAACTATTCTATAAAATAGTGTAACAATAAATATAATGAGGACTCCATTTGAGTTTGGATATTGTCTAGGAGACAATATTCGTGTAAAAACTCTCAGCTCATGTTGTATAATTAAGTTGGTATTTGTATTCAGTACCATGTATTTGGCGACCCTGTGACAACCTGAGAAATTAGACAATTTATTAAAATCTTAAATGATGGATTTAAGGTCAAATAATAGACCTAGATAGAAAATAAGTGTATGCGTTTGATGTTTTTTGGGAAGGAATTTTGAGGATTTCAAAATTCTGTGAAGGATTTAGGTGACTTATTTAGGATTAAGTGTATATGTGAATATGTTTTGTGTATATGGTATTGTATGTGTACAGAATGTGGTTAAGGGTCAAGGACTGACCAGATAAATTTTATCAGTGTCAAACCCTAATATTATTAAGAACATCAGCGTTCTGTTAGAAAAACCTAACGTCTAATAAGAAACCCTAGAAACCGGTTCTGAAACCCTAATTTCGGTTCTGGGAATTCGAAACCCTAATTCGGAAATTTAAAACCCTAGTTTGAGAATGTAAATGCTATGTATAAGGTTAAACATTATTAATTATAATTTAATTAGGGAAAACCCTAATGATTCACTTGAAACCCTAATTAATTTTCTTAGAAAACCCTAATACCAGATCTAGAGCTCTAATTTCAGATTCTGATAATTTGAAACCCTAATCTGGGAACTTAACAGAGAATTTTAATGCTTAAGTGCTATTAATTATAATATTAATTAGGGTAAAGCTTAATTAATTAGCAAACCCTAATTTCAAAATTTTGAACTCTAATTGTTCCGTCAAAAACCCTAATGTACAATTGTAGATTTAAATTGCTATTTTAGCGATTCTAATTAGGATAAATTAATCCTGATTAGTAAGTTTAATTTATGATTAAAAAATCTTAGTATAATTAAGAGAATTCTAATTATAATTTGCAAATGTTAATTTTCTATTTCGAAAACCTTTATCCGGAAATCCTAGAAATGTGATTTTTGTAAACATTAGGTTTTAACCCTAAGGGTTAAACCCTAAGGGTTTGATCAAATGACCAATTTAGAATTAAAATTGTATGTTAATTGTCCAAAGTGCCCTTATTGCATTCTTTAATAGGTTGCTTGTAGATCTAGCCCTAAAATGGGTTGGTGAACAACCCTAAACCCTAGACATGTGACTTATATCAGCAAATTAGCAGCTATTATCAGCTTCATTCAATGAATCAACTAGATTAAAAAGAGAAAAGTAAGAAAAATCACTCACTTTATTTCTCAAACCAACCAAGTCATTTCTCTCTCTTAGATTTCGGGTTTGAGAGTGGGAATGAGAGAGAAGTTAAGACAATATCATCTCTTAGCTTTCTCATAGCAGATTCAAGGTTCAAATTATAGATCAAAGCTCAAAGAAGGTATAAAACCGTAATCTTAGAAATCTGATGATTTGATGTTAAATGTTGTTGTTGATTGGTTAAAGTTGTGTTATAGAGTGTCATTTGATGATCTGGGTTGCCAAAACCTAGATCCATATCATTTAGATGCTCGAATTTAAAGATTTCTCAAATCTGGAAATTTGGAAATTTAAGGCCAGACAACCTAATGTCAGGGCCTCCAGATTTATCTGTGTTAGGTGTTTATGGTGTTTTATGTTATGAATCTATAGTATGTTATGTGATATTTGTTCTGCAACTTGAATTTGGGTCATTTCATGTTTGGATTTAGAGTTATTGTTGGTCAAACATCATTGACCAGTCACGAAGTCTGGAATCTGGGCAGCCCAGATTTTTCTAGAAAACTTCTGACAAGTATTGTAGACCTTTAATCTTGTTGTTATTTGATGTCTTGGCTATGTTGTTGGTTTGATTGTGTAGCCTTCTATGGAGACTACATGCTGACGACTTTAGTTCACCCAGATAATTAACAGAATCGTAGATAATCTTGGTCAAACTAGGTTGACCGGTCTACCCGGATGAAGATTCTGGAAAACCCAGAATCTTCAAGAACAAAATTTCTGATAGTAGTTTGACCGGCTAGATCTCTCTATTTTGATATTGTTAAGTTGATCTGTTGATTGGCTGTTGTACCTTGACACACGAACTACCTAATTGAACTAATAAATCATAAAAACCAAGCCGGGAAAGCAATGATTTAGGGATTCAAATATAGCACCTCGATTGTTCTTCAATTTCTGGAAAACCCATAAATTGAAGAACATGTCTGACAGTGATTTAATGAGCTTAGATCTCATTGATATGTTGTGTATTGGCTTGGATCTTGGTTGATATTTGTAGTATTACACTTAAAGACTACAACATCAATACATTAGATTGCCGAGAAACATGAAGATCAAGGATATATCACTGGTCAAACCAAGCCCCTTGAATTCTGAAATGGTGTTTTGGGTTTCTTCAAGAACATCCCAAGAACACCTATAGCGGCGATTTAAATACGCTTATAGTATTCTTTTAATGACAAATAATTTTCAAAAATAAATAATTAATTAAATAAATTGAAATAATTAGTTTTTAATTATTAAAAATACATAATAAATTATGAAAAAATATTTTAAAGTCTGAAAAATAGTTTTTAATTATTTTGAGTATATTTCAAAAATATTTAATATTTTTGGAATATAAAAGGGTATTTATTTATTTAATTATAATATTAAATATATTATTTAAAAATGGTTTTAATTCATGAAAAATTATATTATGATATTAGAAAATATTTTAAGTTATTTTTGATGACTTTTAATATTTGGTGATGAATTTCATTAATAATTTATTATTAATGGTAATTAATTTATTTAATAAATATATGAAATAAATTATGAAAAATAGAATTAATGATTTAAAATCATATAAAAATGATTTAAAGGTTATAAAAATATTTAAAGTTATAAAATATAACTTTTGATATTTAGTCATGAAAATATTAATATTTTAATATTAATATCAATTATCGGATAATGGATTTATGCTTTTAAAATCATATAAATATGATTTTAAATTATTAAAAATACTTTGTGATATTATAAATATATTATAATATTATGTTATGATTTTCATTAATATTTAATAATAAATAAATATTAATGATTAAGGAATATTTTGGTATTTAATTCATATAAATACGAGTTTAATTATTGAAAAATCATGATAAATGGTATTAATTATCTGAAAATTATTGCAAGTCTATGAAAAATATTTTGACTTATAATAAATAATTGTTAAGTGTTTAGGCAGAGTTTAATTGAACTTAAACTCATTATTTGTCCGACTAGACCGTCGGGATGTCAGATTTGTGTCGGTTTCAACTAAAACTGCAATAGTCTGACTTGATGCTAAGTCTTATGTGTGTAATAGACTGATAGGGTTATGTGTTATGTGTTTAGGTTATTCTATGTATATATATATATATATATATATAATAGTATTATACCGAGGTGATATTATTCTAATATTGGAGATCTATATTACTAATATTAGGTCTTCGGATAAAGCGATATAGAATGCGTAGCGGTAATAAACGGTTCAGGCAAGTTTTACTTAACTCTACTAAGAGTTGTTTTGTTCAGATATGCTTATGGTTAATCATTGCTGATTGCCATGTATAATAATACTACTGACATATATCAGATGTATAAGTCGGTATGAAAGGTCGATCACCTTCATTACCAGTTGGTCCAGATATATTTGTTCATATACAATACTTGTTCAAATAAAAGTTTGTTCGTCTTTAGTTCTCAATTATATTGATGAATTATAGCCAGCTTATTATTCAGACTCTTTTAATCATGATATATCCTTAAATTGTATTTAAACTTGTTGGGCAACTTTCATGCTCACCCTTGCTGTATTATGATAAACATTGCAGATAAGGCAAATGCGTTCGGATACATGAAAAGGATAAAGCCAAGTTCAGCTTGGGTTAAAATGTGCAGCTAGTTTGTAATAGTATAGTTTGATAATAATGATATATGTTAGATAGTTTATGATTTATGTATTAAGTGAAGGTTTTCGACCTTGGGGTAATGTGTAAAGTGTATTGTATAAACAATTTATGATTATATCTTTCGCAATAGTTGTAGAATGATTGTACCAAATTGTGGTGATTTGAGACCCAGATTTAGGGCTTTCACAAACCCAAGATGGGTGATATATACCTATTTTGGGGGCGTCACAGTTGGTATCAAAGCTTAGGGATATGATCCCTGGCTGAGATGTGAAACAAGAACTAGGAGGGGAGAGACGGGGAATTCCTTCGCTATTATGACCTACCTAAGTTTATTTGATATTTAATTGGTCGGTCAGAGTATATGGATAATATGTGGCATGTCAATTAACCCTTGTTTTGTGGAAATGTTTGAAAATGGCATCTGAAAATGTCGAGATAAGCAATGCATCACATGAGACCTTTGAGTCACCAACGATCAATATCCAGGATAATGTGTAACAGGAAGACAATAATCCTCAGGTAAATAACAACACTGATCAAATGATGAACAATGGGATGTTCAGAGGCTTCATGCAATTCATGCAACATCAGGCGAGAGCGGCTCCTGTTCAAAATGCAGGTGGAAACAATGGCAACTCTCGGATGGTCATTGCTAAGCAGTTTAAGGAGCTGGGACCACCAGAGTTTTTGGGAGAGCCAAAACCACTTAAGGTGGAGACGTGGATAAAGTAGATCACCAAGATATTTGATGTCTTGGGATGCTCCGAGGAGCAAAAGGTTCCCTTTGCCACCTTCATGTTGAGAGGAGAGGCAGATTATTGGTGGGAATTAGTAAAACGTACTCAGCTTGTCGCACTCAAAATATCTTGGGAAAAGTTCCAAGAACTATTCAACGACAAGTACTTTCCCGAAAGTATTCATCACATGAAGGAGGTGGAGTTTATCAAGTTGGAGCAAAAGAATATGGCCGTGTCATAGTATGAGGGTAAGTTTGCCGAGTTATCCCGGTTCGCATCCCATTTGGTTGATAATGAAAAGAGAATGTCGCGAATGTTTCTACGAGGTTTGAGACCCGAAATATGTCAATACCTCATTTCTCATAAACTGTGTTTGTATTCAGATGTTGTAAATAGAGCTTAGTTATTGGGACGCGATAATGAGTCAACCCACCAAAGAGAGAGCAGCCGGCAAGTCGATAATACCAGTGGTAGCAGTCATCGAAGCGGTGACAACAAACGTGGAGGGAATCAACATGCCAGAAATGGTAACACTTCAGTGGTAATCATGGCCAAGATAATAGAAGTGGAAATTTCAAGAAGGGGAGATTCAATAATGATGGAAAGACGTCAGCACTAGCACCTATTGTTAAGGAAGGAGAATGACCGCTGGTCGTATGTTACAAATGCGGAGGAGAGGGACACATCAGTCTAAACTGTACGCAGTAGTCCAAAGCATGTTATAATTATGGAAGAGAAAGTCTCCTAGCCCGATTTTGTCGTGCACCAAAGTCAAGTCTAGCTGGGATGGATGTGACCCCCCCAAATCCAGGTACTTCCAACCCAACAGATGGTGCTATGCAGTACTACCATTCACACATACATTCAATTAAAAAGTCTCAAATGAACGAATATGTCTTCTATATATTCAAAATAATATTAACATTCCCTAAGTTCTTTATAACCATTACATTTGTTCTTGTCATAATATCAAATATATTACAATCATTCACCCTATACTATTATATAAGTATTCTACGGGTTTGTCTTCGCCTTGCCCTTATCCTTATCGGAGCCTTCGGTCCGTTCGATCTTAGCTATGTTCATATGGTTCAATCAAGAGTGAGCATGACTAGCTCAGCAAGTACAACAATTCTAATAAACAACATGCTTGAAACATAAGAATCATATATCTTCAATAACTGCACAATAGTTACGAAGTACTATCGATAATACAAAATAGCACTTCTTTTCCTTCAAAATGTTTTACAACAACAATATTCAGTAAAACATCAAATTTGGTCCAAGACCTTGAGCATTTCATAAGTTCTTTGAAAAGGACATCCCGGCACAAAGTCCATAAGTCCGACATTTCTTACGAGCACGTATAGGTGATCAGCCTATAGTACTATATGTTGATCAACACTACATTCATTAAACGTATGTACGTTTAAGTTGTGGCAACCTCATGTGTCTGTCGTTTGATGACAATATATTTTTAGCATACTCAGTCTTCGTTTGAAAACCACACCAATATAACTTGGTAAACATTGAACATGCTTGATAGAAACATAATATAAGTCTAGCTGAAAGAGTTGGCTTTGACTTCATCATATAATACTTCATGTGTAAGAATACATGAATTACAAAGCTTGTTCAGATTGAACTGAAACAAGGGTTAGAATACTTGCCTTCAGTGTCTGCTACAGTTATAACACGTTCACGTTAAGTCTTTAAGTCTCTACAGTAAATGATAACATCACATAACACATTAGGTCATGGATGAACATTGACGAGTATGAAATATGTTATATTTTTATTCCTTATTACATAATCTATTATATTTATTTTGTGCCTAAATAAAATCATTATTCTTATATTTTTATTTTAGGTACAATTGAAGAGGTTTCATGATTTTGGAAATAAATTGGAGGAGGTTTACGGGATTCCTAGCAAATCAAGGATTCAACAATTAGTATCATAAATGGATTTGGATTCACGCGACAAGGAGTTTAAGCACATGGCAATTGTGGGATTTAATTCCAATTTCAAATCTGAATTTTGGATTCTAGAAGATTAGTTTTACAATTCTATTGTAATTAGGATTTCTTTTAGACTAAGATTTATTTCCAAATTGAATTCTATTTCTTTATGGAAATTAGTGTAATCTATAATTCCTTTTAGGATTTGGATTTCTACTTCCTATAGGATTTAGGACTTTGTCTAGCACTATAAATAGAGGATGAGAGTCATGGTTTTATTCATTCAACAATCAATTATCATCTATTGGAGTGCAGACTCAAGAGGATGTCAGGCTAGTTATTTTTATTCAGTTCTAAAGGAAGGTGAATCCTTGTTACAAGTAATTGATTAATTGAGTATTATTATTTATTCCTTCTTGTGTGAAATTTCTTTTTATAGTCTGTTTTCATTGATTGCATGCTAATTGATCTAATTAATTTAATATGGCCAATTGAGTTAGTTTGATCATTATCATCTGCTAGATTAAGATTGGTATTACGTATAATTGATATCTGTCTTTATCATAAGTAGTAACTTGGTAATAATAATTGTGGACAAGCTTTTGTTTATTGCTAAGATTATCAGAAAATAAGTTAAACAAATCGAGCTTATGTGTTTGTTTCTTGGATTAGCCTAATTCTCTATTTCTTAATGCTTCAATCATATTAAATCTAGAGAGCTTATTCTAGGTTGTATGCTAGTTAGAATCTGGTGGAGAGCTTGTTTCATACAGTGATAATCTAAGGAGAATTTCGGATAGCAGAGCTTATTGTAATCTAGGGCTAATAATTTCATTTAAGGAAAAATAATAATCACTTGATTAATTGATTGATGTACTTGGTGAAATTGAACTGTAGAACTGATGTTTTTACATATTTGGTTAAATCATTAATTTTTGTTCTCTTAGTTTAAAAATAATTTTCAAAAACCCCATCTTTATTTTCTGTTGAAATAGTAGAATAATTCTAAAACAACTTTACTCTCTGTGGGATCGATCCTTACTTGCTACTGTGCTAATTATTATAAATTGTGAAGTGAAAGTGAGGTTAATTTAGGAGTGTCAACGACAGCTCCCAAATTTTGGCACCGTTGCCGGGGAGTAATATGGCGTTTTGTTTTTATTCTATTATTTGTTTTGTTCTTGTTTTATGACTCGATCTTCTCAGGCTACTATATTTGATTTTGATCCTGAGATTGAGAAAATTTCAAGGAGGCTAAGGAAGGAAAAACTTAAAGTTCAACAGTCTTCTGTAGATATAGACGAGGCTTCTGCATCGTCACCAGGCCTCAACTTAGCTTTGGAATTATTATCCAACAAATCATCCACCGAATATGATAAAGAAGAAGAGATGGCAATTTAAAACAACAATAGAACTCTCAGGGAGTTGGAAACTCCTAATTTAAATCAACAACCTTTGAGCATTGAATATCCTAATTTAGATGCTGCATTTGAACTTAAATCGGGACTAATCCATTTACTACCTACTTTTCGTGGTCTTACAGGTGAGGACCCCTACAAACATCTGAAGGAATTTCATGTGTTGTGCTCCACTATGAAACCACACGGAATCACCGAAGAGCAAATCAATTTGAGAGCATTCCCATTGTCCCTAGCAGATTTGGCAAAGGATTGGCTGTACTACCTACCCTTAGGTTTAATACAGTCTTAGAATGGCATGAAGTAGTTGTTCTTGGAGAGATACTTTCCAGCCTCAAGAGTAGCCAACATAAGAAAGGAGAACTGTGGGATTAGAAAATTCAATGGGGAGACATTATACGGGTATTGGGAAAGATTCAAAAAGCTTTGTTCCAGCTGTCCACCACATGAAATAGATGAACAACACCTAATCCAGTATTTCTACGAAGGGTTGGTACTGATGGATAGAAGCATGATCGATGCAACTAGCGGAGGAGCAATAGTTGACAAGACCCCAGAGACTGCAAGGAATTTAATTGCAAACATGGCAGCAAACTCGCAATAATATGGCATTAGAACAAATCATGCACCAGTAAGGGTAAGCGAGGTAAGCACTTGTGATTATGGTCAACAAATTTCTGAATTAATTACTATGGTTAGGCAATTAGCTACATGTCAACTGCCAGTTGCAAAGGTTTGTGGAATATGTCTACAACCAAATCACAATACAGATGAATGTCCAACATTACAAGATGACGAGGCTAAGCAACAAGCTAATGCAACGGGAAATTATCAGCCACCACCTCAGAGAAAGTATGATTTATACTCAAACACATATAACCCAGGATGGAGAGATCATCCAAATTTGAGTTATGGGAGCAAGCAAGCGGCACCACCTGCATTTCCACCTAGGTAGCAGGGCTTCTAACCAGCCCAACCTCAATATCAACCGAAGCAAGTAGTCCCTGCACCTACTGGAACATCATTGGAGGATATGTTTAAAGCATTCATGGGACAAACACAATAGTTCATGAAACAGACACAACAGTTCCAGCAAGAGACAAAAACTTCGGTTCAAGATTTGAGGAACCAAGTAGGACAACTGGATACAACTGTGGGGATATTGGAATCCAGAGGCTCAGGAAAATTACCATCTCAAACAGTAGTCAACCCAAGGGAGAATGCAAGTGCCATAACTTTGTAGAATGGAACACAGTTGGATACACCACTGACCCCCGTAGAGCTTGAGGAGGAAGCAACTAAAGAGGAAACAAAAAAATCCAAGGTACAACCTAAACCTCATAATCAGCTTAAAAACATTCCTCTTCCTTTTCCTCTTAGAAATTCTAAAACCTCAAAGAAAGATGAAAAAGAAAAAGAAATTTTGGAAACTTTTAGAAAAGTAGAAGTGAACATCCCTCTTCTTGATGCAATTAAACAAGTGCCATGGTATGCTAAATTTTTAAAAGAATCATGCACTAATAAAAGAAAATTGCAAAATGATGAAAGAGTCACAATTGGAGAAAATATATCTGCTGTTCTTCAAAGAAAAATGCCTCCTAAATGTAAAGATCTAGGAATGTTCACAATCCCATGTAAAATAGGAAACACCAGATTTGAAAAATCTATGCTAGCTTTAGGAGCTTCAATTAATGTTATGCCTTTATCTGTTTATGCTTACATAAATCTAGGCCCTTTGAAAAATACTGGTGTGATTATCCAATTGGCAGATCGTACTAACACCTACCCCCGAGGGGTAATTGAAGATGTCTTAGTGCAGGTGAACGAAATAATATTTCCTGCAGATTTTTGTATTGTGGATATGGAAGATGATACATCACTAAACCATTCTCACATCTTATTAGGAAGACCCTTCCTGAAAACAGCAAGAACCATGATTGATGTACATAATGGGACCTTGACTATGGAGTTTGATGGCGAGAAAATTTAGTTTAACATCTATGATGCCATGAGGCACCCTAGTGATATAGGACATGTTTTTGCTATCGATGTGAGAGACTCCTTAGTGCATAGAGCTTTTGAACAACTACATAGGGACAATTTGGAAATTGAAATCACCAACAGTTTGGACATGGACAAGGAAGAAGAGATTGCGCAAACCCAGGAATTGAAAGAGAATGTAGCTGCATTACATTCATTTCCAAAATTCTCAAATAAGTCAACGGTATATTCTATTCAATTTCTTGTTTCTCATCAAAAGTTATTACCTTCTGTTGTACAAGCCCCAACTCTAGAATTAAAATAATTACCTGCTCATTTGAAATATGCATATTTGGGGACTAATGAAACTTTGCCTGTAATTATTGCTAGTAATCTAACCAAGGTGCAGGAAGAAAAATTGCTGAGAGCCCTAAGGGACCATGTTACAGTTTTTGGTTGGACAATAGCGGATATCAAGGGTATTAGTCCTGCCATGTGCATACATCATATATTGTTAGAGGATGGAGTTAAGCCTACAAGAGATGCACAACGAAGATTGAATCCACCCATGATGGAGGTGGTGAAAAAAGAAGTGCTCAAACTGCTTGATACCGGTATCGTCTATCCCATCTCCGATAGTCAATGGGTGAGTCCAGTGCAGGTAGTCCCAAAGAAATCTGGAATCACCGTTGTCAAGAACGATGATAATGAGTTGGTGCCCACACGAATGCAAATAGGGTGGAGAGTGTGTATAGATTATAGAAAATTGAATGTTATAATAAGAAAAGATCACTTTCCTCTTCCTTTTATTGATCAAATATTGGAGAGATTAGCTGGGCACACTTATTATTGTTTTCTAGATGGTTTTTCAGGATATAACCAGATTGTGATTGTACCCGAGGACCAAGAGAAGACCACATTCACATGTCCCTTTGGTACTTTTGCCTATCGACGGATGTCTTTTGGACTGTGTAATGCCCCAGGTACTTTTCAACGATGCATGGTAAGCATTTTTTTAGATCTTTTAGAAGAATGCATCGAGGTTTTTATGGATGATTTCACAATTCATGGTGACTCTTTGGATGCATGCTTAGATAATTTAAATCGTGTTCTAGATAGATGCATGGAAACTAATCTTGTTTTAAATTGGGAAAAATGTCATTTCATGGTGGAACAGGAAATAATACTTGGTCATGTTGTGTCATCTAAAGGTCTTGAAGTTGATAAAGCTGAGATAGATGTTATATCTGCTTTGCCTTACCCCGTTAGTGTGCGGGTGATTGGCTCTTTTCTTGGTCATGCAGGATTTTATCGAAGATTTATCAAGGACTTCTCAAAGATGGCATTACCCTTATGTAAGTTGATGCAAAAAGATGTGGACTTTCAATTTGATGATGAATGCAAGGAGGCTTTTGACACTTTAAAGAAATTATTAACTTCTGCTCCTGTCATTCAACCGCCAAATTAGAAGTTGCCATTTGAGATCATGTGTGACGCAAACAACTATGCAGTGGGGGCTGTTTTGGGATAAAGGATTGACAAAGCTGTTCATGCCATGTACTATGCTTCTAGGACTTTGAATGAGGCTCAGATAAACTATTCCACAACCGAAAAAGAACTTTTATCTGTGGTTTTTGCTTTAGATAAATTTCGATCATATTTACTTGGTACTAAAGTTATAGTTTATTATTCCACCTTCGCTTCTCGTGTATTTGCTCACCAAGAAAGATTCTAAACCAAGGATTATTCGATGGATTCTGCTACTACAAGAATTCGACTTAGAGATCAAGGATAAGAAAGGTACGGACAACTTAGTAGCGGATCACTTGGGTAAGTTATTGAGAGACAAAGAGGAGTTACCGTTACATGATTCTTTCCCTAGTGAGCACTTACTTTCCATCCATGCTGAGATTCCCTGGTATGCAGATATAGTGAATTATTTGGTAAGTGCATATTTTCCTAAAGAATTTTCCAAATCCCAAAAGGAAAAGTTGAAAAGTGATGCTAGACACTATGTTTGGGATGATCCATACTTATGGAAATTTTGTGCTAACCAGATAGTTAGACGATGTATGCCTAACAGTGAATTTTAATCTATTATTTTTTTTGTCGTTCTTATGCTTGTGGAGGACATTTTGGTCCAAAAAGAACTGCTAATAAAGTTTTAGAAAGTGGTTTTTATTGGCCATCGCTTTTTAAAGATTCCTATCTATTTTGTAAAACATGTGTTAATTGACAAAAGACGGGGAATATTTCTCAAAGAAATCAAATGCCCCAAACTCCTATATTAGTTGTTGAAATTTTTGATGTTTGGGGTATAGATTTTATGGGACCTTTTCCTTCATCCTTTGGGAATTTATATATTCTTTTGGCTGTTGATTATGCCTCAAAATGGGTGGAAGCTAAAGCCAGTAGGACTGACGATTCTAAAGTTGTTGTAGATTTAGTTAGGACTAACATATTTGTCAGGTTTGGAACACCACGAGCCATCATTAGTGATCACGGAACCCACTTTTGCAACAGGGTGTTAGCGGCTTTGTTCAAAAAATATAATGTTCTGCACAAGGTTTCTACATCCTACCATCCGTAGAGTAATGGTCAAGCTGAGGTGTCTAACCAAGAGATCAAATCCATTTTGGAGAAGGTAGTCAACCCGAGCAGAAAGGATTGGAGTCTGAGATTAGATGATGGAATTTGGGCCTATAGAAGAAGGGGGTTATTGGTTGGCTGTCGGGCAGTGAGGTCATTGGCTGGTTGAATCAACTTGATTTTCCTTTGTCGGGGAAGGAACACAGTAAATTGAGAGCAGCCGGGTACGGGAAGACTCATAATTGGACACACTTGCCTAAATGGTTTGAGTTGCCGTATTGGGGAACACTTTTAGTTCATCATTTTATAGATGTCATGCATACCAAAAAGAATGTGTTTGAGAACTTATTTTACACCGTGTTAGATGCGAGTGGTAAAACTAAAGACAATGACAATGCTCGAAGAGATTTAGAGGCATTGAGTATTAGGCCAGAATTGTGGCTTCGCCCTAACATTACGAAACCTAAAGCTCCATTTTGTCTTACTAAGCAACAAGTTGAAGACGTCTGTAAGTGGGTTAGAGGGTTGAAGCTCCCAGATGGTTATGCATCGAACATAACACGTTGTTGTAAGGTTGAGCAATTGAAAATTTCTAGATTCAAGAGTCACGATTATCATGTAATCATGTAGAAGTTGATTCCAATTGCATTTCGTGAGATGTTACCCAGATAAGTTCTGGATGCATTGATCGAACTGTGAAATTTCTTTCGAGATATTTGCTTAACTATAATTAAGTACAGTGATGTCGAGCAGATGGAGAAGAATATTGTGCTTACCATGTGCAAGCTTGAAATGATCTTCCCTCTAGGTTTTTTGACTCGATGGAACATCTGCCTATTCATCTACCGTATGAACTCAAACTTGGAGGACCGGTGCAATATCGGTGGAGGTATCCATTTGAGAGGTAATATATAAATTGCTAATTGCTCTATCCTGCTCATATTAATAATACTTCAATTTGTCTGCATATTATTTATCGTAGGTATATGCGCCGATTAAAACAAAAGGTCAAGAACAAAGCTCGTGTAGAGGGTTCTATTGCTGAACAATATACAGAGGAAGAGCTTGTCAACTTCTGCTCATTGTATTATGACAATGTTGTCTCAACGAAGCACAACCATTTAGGAAGGAATGAGGTTGTTGGTCCAATGACTGATCATGCTAATGATGAGTTAACTGTATTCACATATCCGGCTAAACCATTTGGCTTTGAGACGCTGACTTACTTAAGCGACAAAGAGTTAAAGATTGTATCTACATACATGCTTCTAAATATGCCTGAAGTATCATCATACATCACGTAAGTCTAAGCTTATTTGCTCCATTTAGTACAATTTACAAGTGTAGTCATCTCTATATATGTTAAAGACATTTTACTAATATCGCAGTTCATTCGAAGAGGAAGCGTATACTTCTAAGCCAACTTTTACTGTAGCAGAATTGGAAAAATTCACTAATGCTAATTTCCAACAGTGGTTTAAGAAAAGGGTTGAAACGGAGAATATTTTTGAGCGTTTTATAGATGTCATCCGAGGACCTTACAAAGTTGTTAGTTCTTTTCCTGGTTGCATCGTGAATGGGTACAGATTTAGAGTCGATGACTTGCATGAACTCACATCAGTCAATTCTGGGGTTGTGGTGTTAGTAAGCTACTACCAAGATTATGAGTCCAATTACTATGGTCGTTTATAGGATGTAGTTGTGCTTAATTATCATAGTGGCAAAAAGGTAGTTACATTTAAGTGTAGCTCGTTTAATACTGAAAAGGGGGTTAAAGTTGATCGTAATAGAATCAGAACCGTGGATATCAAGTCGGTGTTAAAGTCTGATGACGTGTACGTGTTAGCAAGTCAAGTGACTCAAGTGTATTACGCTCCTAATGTCGTAAATACTCGAAGCCCCTGGTACACAATAGTCACTACTAAAACACGCTCATTTAATGCTGATAACATGTTTGTATTGGATGAGGCATTGCAAGAAGATGTGAGCAACCCATTGGCCGTAGTGTTCCATGCTGAAGATGTGGTGAGTACTAATGTCATTGACGTACCTAACGATGAGGATGTCGAGGCCAACGTACACATGAATGATTATATAGTCGTTAAGGATGATAACGATGACGAAACTGATCTCGAAACTGAGGATGAGGAAGATACCGAATCCGAGAATGATATACACGTTGATTCTGATGGGTTTGAGGACGTGCGTAATTGAAAATGACCATTCATATTAGTACTTACCTCATATTGTTAAACCTTACATATTCTTAATCTACCAATTTTGTTATTGTAGTAGGATATTCATGGCTAGACATAGCGGTGGAGGTCGCCGAGGTGGTGGGCGATCCGATACTAGAGAGCAGTAATAGCGATGGAGGCTCTTCTTCAAAGTGAGTAAGTTATCTTAACTAGGATTTAAATATATCTCAAGCTGCATTAATTACAATGATTATTGAAGCACTATGTTAAATACAATTATTACAGATGCACCGAGGGACGAACCTCGATATCTTTGGTCGTCCGCCGGTAGTGCCACTTACAGAACCGGTGGATGTCATTTCCTAGCAGTAAGTGTTAATATATTCGAACTATTTCTATCAGTTATTGCAAAAAACAATTCACATAACACATATTGTTATACCTTTTCTGTAGTATACTAGACCCGATGGCTAAGCACACCCTACACGTAATTTGTTTGACACATCTCCCGAGAGGGTGTATGCGGTTCAGTCAGTATGCACGGTACGATGCTACTTTTATGTAGACCATCTTGCGGGAGTTCCACGTAAGTTAAGCATATTATCACCACATAGTTGTATTGGGATGACGAAATCAATTGTTCTTAATTTTAAATATTCTTTTGTTATAGGTTTATTATCGATTTGACCCAAGCATCTCTCAATCAGCTGGCGATGATGTGATTGAGCATCACGTCGCTGTGAATTACTCTGGATGGCTATATGAGATGCGACAGAAGGCAGCCTGGGAAGTTGTGGACCAGCCCGGGACCACCATCAGAGATTATCAGCCCCGCATAGTCTCCGATTTAGCCTGGGAGGCTATGTATGCAAGACTGGAGGTTGATGACTTCAAGAAAAGTCGGCGGTGAAGAAGAACCGTGGTCAGCTCCGGATAGTACACACCACTGATTCTCAGTCGTTAGAGGAGGCGAAGACGGTAAGTACGTTGTATTTAGTTATTTATGTGTTAAGTTCTCACACAAATACTTAAGACTTGTTTTATGAATGTTTGTATTAGGCATTGGGGAGGACCTTGGGTCGAGATCCTACCATTCTAGAATTTTGGGATCGAGCCCACACGCCTAAGGACGAGCGTGCATTGTCTCAGGAAGCTTTAGCTATACGGGTAAAACTCATCTTACTATTAGCTTTTAATAATATTCAATCGTAAATAAAATGATATAATTAACATACGGTATATGGAATACAATACAGGATCGATTTCAGAGGCTTCGGGATGAGTGTATAGCTAAGCTAGAGACTATTAGGAGGGGTTCTGAGCCAATACATTCCGCCACCCCTCTTCCCGATATTGTATTAGATCAGGATGAGGAGCTAAAACTATGCGTCGCGTCTCAGGATCCCCCTATTAGCAGTACCGACAGATATCGAGTGTTGGGTCTGCCGAGGATACCTGCATATACACTTCCTGGAGGTAAAATCCTTTTTATGTTTCACGAAATTATCCGAATTTATCACAGTATATAAATTATTATTAGTAATCGAATTTATATCTCTTTATAGGCTCCGGCCCAAAGACTGTCGGAGAGAGAGCACATGTCGGACCATCTCATCTGGCTGGCTGCTTGGATGACGATATCTTCTTGGCTGATAGCCGATAGTGTGGTCGGATAAGTTCCATACTAATCCAGGTCTTTCGGCGTCGTGATTGCCTTCCGATTCTCGTCTTCACCAGATTCACGAGGATATTATAAATAGGGGCCTCGCAGAGAGTATGAGATTACCACGGGAGCGATTCGGCGCTTGGAGCACCGAGATGCTTCGAATGGTGATTACCCTCTCGAGGAGGCTTTTAAATTCCCCCACATACTCGTGTATTCTTATTGTTTATGTTTTTCAATTAAGGCTAGTTTGTTAATTCTCACATATATATACGGACTAATGATTTATATTTTTTATTCTATCAATAGGGTGGCGATAACGAGCATGCTGGCGATGATGAGAAGGAGCACGAGGCTGATTTGCATACACCAGAGCAGCGTCGTTCACCTCCACCCGATGATGATACTTTTACTAGTTTATAGTTCATTTGTATATATTCATATTATTGTAGAACTTTTGTATATATTGTATTGTCTAATTGCGTCTGTACAACTATTATAAATTATATTGTTTAACATTTATGGAACATTAGCTTATATTTGTAATTGGTTAGCTTATAATACATTTTGGTGGATATTTGAATGTGAATGTGAATGATAATGAGTTGAAGATTAAGTTTTAGTGCTACGTTGAATATTTGAATGTGAGATACATGTTTATATTACTGTGTATTGCGTTGTGACAGGTTACAAGTACATTAATGGGTTTAAACACCTGGAAACTGAACTTTTAAAATCTGCATTTTAAAAAAAATTAGTTAATTCCGATGGAATAGGGTATTTTTGACGGAACTTCCCTCGGAGATAACAAATAACCAATTTTTAATAAATGCCAAAATATTCTAATTTCAGTCGTAAATACTCTATCTTCGACGAAACATATCCGTCGTAAACGCTCTATCTACGACGTAAATTTCGTCGAACTTAATAATTAGTCAATTTTAATAAATATTGGGTTATTTTAGTTTTTAGTCGAAAATAAGATAATTCTGAGGGAAAGTTTATTATATTGTCTATTATATTCGACGGAAAGTTTTGTCCTATATATTCTGTCGAAAATAGTTATTATTTGATGAAAATCCATTGGATATAATTTCGTCGAAGATAAGTAATATCCGACAGAATTCTTGGCGGATCTTATTTTCGACGCGATTATTTACGACCGAATGTCTGACGAATATTTTCGTCAGAAATAATATATTTTTGATGGAATAGGCTTAGGTCCAACGGAATATTCCGTCGGAATAAAGCTTTTTTCTTGTAGTGACGGCGTACAAAACACCTATTCGGATGTCACCATACAGGTTTGTGTTTGGAAAACCATGCCACTTACCTGTTGAATTGGAGCATAGGGATTTTTGGGCAATCAAGCAGTGCAACATGAGTTTGGAGGCAGCTGGAGTACACAGGAAATTGCAGTTACAAGAGTTAGAAGAATTAAGGAATGAAGCCTATGAAAGTTCAAAGATTTACAAGGAAAAGACCAAAGCTTTTCATGATAAGCATATTGTGCGGAAAACCTTTATTGTGGGACAAAAAGTTTTGTTATATCATTCTCGGCTTAAGTTATTTCCAGTTGAGATTCAAAGCCCGAGCACAAACAAGATCTTTAAGGTGAATGGACATAGATTAAAGGCTTTCTATGAGGGGCATCAGGTGGAAAATATTGAGATGATGGAGCTAGACGATCCGATCTATGAAAGTTGAGAAGAGAGGCATAACGTCGAGCCAAAGACGTTAAACACGGGCAGCTGCTTGGGAGACTACCCAAGATCTCAGATTTGATTTTTCTATCCCTTTACTTTTTATTTTTTTTTATTGCATAGTATTTTCTTCTTTGCATGATTTTCTTACATTGGGGACAATGTAAGGTTTGAGTGTGGGGGGAGATTTAGGTTTTATTTTATGTAGGAATAATAATACAATTTTGATGGGAAGTTGAAAAAATTAAATTAAAAAAAAAAATCTGAAAACTTGGGTTCCATGATTCTATTTGCCTATGTGTTCGAAGGTTAAAGTCAAAGATTTAAAATTGATGATAAAATTTAGAATCTATTTGATGCTTTATTTATTAATGAATGATGACAACTAAGCCATGATCCATAGTAATTAATTTGAATTGAATTTGTGATACATGAGTACTTGAATATGAGAAACATGTTTATTTGGCTAAGTTATTTGTGGAGTTGTCTATGTGCACTGATTTCATGACTTAGAACTGTTTAACTTGCTTATGTTGTTGCAAAACCATGTGGAAAAAATGATGAATGAAAAAAATAGAAATGAAAAAAAAAATTTGAAATTCTGCTTCAATGTCCATTGTGCGAAATAACTGGGTATCTAAGCCTCGGGAAGCATGGATATCCACGCTGAAAAGTGTGATGGATAAAAGCAGCATGACTAGTCGACTTTTGTGGCCTTTGTTATTTGAATAAGTAAGCCTTAGGGGTATCTCTACACCTAGCGCCCTAAGATATGGTTTGGGAGTCGTTGGTGGAAAGTTCACTAATGGGTAACTCTGAAAAGCCTAAAAAAGGAGACATTGCACATGTCAAGAAAAGAAAAAAATATACGAAAAAAAGAGCATGCAAATACATTCATCTGTGCTAAAAAGAAGGTTCTATGAAAAAACTTAAAACGCAAGAAAAATTGTTCTTGGTTGTGAGTCAGTGTGCACGGTTTTTGCTCCATGGTAACTAAGTTGAGTAAGTATGTAGATTTTGGGAAAGTTTCTTATGTGGTTACAGTTTGGTTTAATAAAATTCATTGGTGAAATAGTAAGGTTTTTCATTGTGAGTTAACTGATAAGGCATTGATTAGATTTTTGCAAATTTAGTGTTGATAGTCATGATTTGTACCTTGAAATCTTCTGACAATATGGTTGAATAGACTTTTTCTGGAAATCAAATTTTTGGTTTACACGAGGACGTGTAAAAAGATAAGTGTGGGGGGATTTGATGAGTAGGAAATATGTTATATTTTTATTCCTTAATACTTAATCTTTTATATTTATTTTGTGCCTAAATAAACTCATTATTCTTATATTTTTATTTTAGGTACAATTGAAGGGGTTTCATGATTTTGGAAATAAATTGGAGGAGGTTTACGGGATTCCTAGCAAATCAAGGATTCAACAATTAATATCATAAATGGATTTGGATTCACGCGACAAGGAGTTTAAGCACATGGCAATTGTGGGATTTAATCCCAATTTCAAATCCGAATTTTGGATTCTAGAAGATTAGTTTTACAATTCTATTGTAATTAGAATTTATTTTAGACTAAGATTTATTTCCAAATTGAATTCTATTTCTTTATGGAAATTAATGTAATCTATAATTCCTTTTAGGATTTGGATTTCTAATTCCTATATGATTTAGGATTTTGTCTAGCACTATAAATAGAGGATGAGAGTCATGATTTTATTCATTTAACAATCAATTATCATCTATTGGAGTGCAGACTCAAGAGCATGCCAGGCTAGTTATTTTCATTCAGTTCTAAAGGGAGGTGAATTCTTGTTACAAGTAATTGATTAATTGAGTATTATTATTTATTCCTTCTTGTGTGAAATTTCTTTTGATAGTCTGTTTTCATTGATTGCATGCTAATTGATCTAATTAATTTAATATGGCCAATTGAGTTAGTTTGATCATTATCATCTGCTAGATTAAGATTGGTATTACGTGTAATTGATATCTGTCTTTATCATAAGTAGTAACTTGGTAATAATAATTATGGACAAGCTTTTGTTTATTGCTAAGATTATCAGAAAACAAGTTAAACAAATCGAGCTTATGTGTTTGTTGTTTGGATTAGCCTAATTCTCTATTTCTTAATGCTTTAATCTTATTAAATCTAGAGAGCTTATTCTAGGTTGTATGCTAGTTAGAATCTGGTGGAGAGCTTTTTTCATACAGTGATAATCTAAGGAGAATTTCGAATAGCAGAGCTTATTGTTATCTAGGGCTAATAATTTCATTGAAGAAAAAATAATAATCACTTGAATAATTGATTGCTGTACTTGGTGAAACTGAACTCCAGAACTGAAGTTTTTACATATTTGGTTAAATCATTAATTTTTGTTCTCCTAGTTTAAAAATAATTTTCAAAAACCCCCCATCTTTATTTTCTGTTGAAATAGTAGAATAATTCTAAAACAACTTTACTCTCTGTGGGATCGATCCTTACTTGCTACTGTGCTAATTATTATAAATTCTGAAGTGAAAGTGAGGTTAATTTAGGAGTGTCAACGACAGCTCCCAAACATATATGGTTCCTAATGAATCTTACCCTTCTTCTCAATCTAATTATGACTTAGATTTGTTAATATTAGTTCTGGCTTTTCGTTATGTCATTCTTACATTGTCATTACGTTCATGTTTGATTACTTCTCTTCAACCTTTAGGTAACATAATTAAGGTTTAACAATGTCTTAAACCATGCTTATCAAGCTTTAGTTTATTACTAATGAGTTACCATTCATTTCATACTTGTAAACTTTTTTCACTGGATAAACCCTAGGATTGGCGCTGCGACGTCGGTCATGGTCTTTCATCTCATATTTGCGACCTTGAGTAAAAGAGCTGTGAGCCTTGGCGGATACTCAAGCGACTCTCACAAAGATGTCATTAGATCAGTATGAAAGTCTTTGCTGGTAGCCACTAATATACATTGGATCAAGAATCTGGCGCTTAACTCAGACACCAAAAATTTTTAACAGACTTTTAATTTTGCGAGATTTCCGGGCTCGTAACATCTCGTTATAAGTCTGAATTGACTCTTTCAAGAGTCTACGGTTCAAAAATTAAATACTCTACTTGATCATGCAAGAATTTTATCTATTGGACTTCGTTTCCTAAAAATTCACCTGTTAGTTCATTTTTAACGAAAATGATAAACGTTCGTGAACGTTCAACGCTCGTTTCTTCGTTTTAAATCGGAATCCGGTCATTTTCGAGTCTGCAACTCTATAATTCCAAATATGACTTGTCTCCATCGAAAACCAACGTTTCCGAGTTCAAACACAAAATTTGACTTTCATTCTGAGAATTTCACGAATTCGACGTTTATCGTCCAATCGTGTGAATTCCGGTGAAACTTCGTTACTAATGATTTGATCATCGTTCTAAATGTATTCTAACCATCATATGAACATTTCAAACTACATATTACATCAACTTATTTTCAAGCTATGTTTTGGCTTATTCTTTATAAGTTCATGACTTAATAACTTATACACTATAAGTTTTCATTCCTTATGACTTATTATAGATTTAAGTCCCTTAGTCAACATTCTCACATCTTATCAAACATACTAACTTTATATGGCAAACATATGACAAGTTCATCATAAGTTCATAACTTATTTAGGTTTAAATCACTTAACCATGACTTATACGGCTTAAGTCCATTGCTTATTTACTTCTTATGATTGCTTAGCATACATGATCATCACTTCTCTATCAAGTTATCATGGTAGAGATAGAAGAATATAGGACAAGAGTCTTACCCTTGATGAACTAGTACTTCTCTTCTTCTTGAAAACAAATAGGGAAGTTTGTCTTAATAGTGTTTATTCTCTCTAACCAATAAGTTGTTTAATGTTGGATGAAAATTAACAACCAACAAATGAATTATGAGCTTGCTATTTATAGAGCATCTACGGTTAGTGCATTATGGTCATTAGAACATTCCACCTCCTTAAGTAACCTCCTTACGATTCATAACTTAAACCCTAAGTTATATTGTTAATCACTCATCTTTCTTGCCCACCACATAAAGTACTTGGTTACCAATTCACCCATGGGTTGGTCCATGGATCCTTATTATCCAATGGATCATGATTTGGGCTTTAGTCCACTTAACTTAACTCAATCCTTTGGGCTTGCATTACTTTATTTGGGCTTTTGATTAACAAACACTTGGGCTTGCACATCCAATTCCTATTGGACTTTATACATCCTACATAATCCATACATTCTACATTATGCATACATTCATTCACAATTAGCTTAAAGCCTTAATATATATTATATACGTATAATTCTCGTATCCTAGTTCGTATACTAATTTACAATATACGATATCTCTTCCTTCATACATATTCGTATAACACTCCGTATTCAATACCTCGTACAATAGTTACGTATCATACGATCAATACACTTTCTTCTTAACGCTTAATATTCCTAACGTTCTCTAATTAAGTCTGCATGCAAAATATTGCGTTTTTCATACATAGATTATTATTACACAATCCATCTCACCTTGATATTATAATGTTATGTATGTCTCGGAAGTTTAAAAATAATTCCCGAGCCTAAATCGATGAATATTATTTTTTCAAAAAATTTCTCGGAAAACTTTTATTTTCGTCTTGGAAATTCTAACACTTTAATTCCTTCACGTAGTTAAATTACTACGACGTTCCAACGTTTCTAGGTTATAGAACTACATTCATCTTACTACACATAATAATAATAATAATAATAATAATAATAATAATAATAATAATAAATAATATTATTTTATTCATTATAATAAGTATTTACAAAAGGTTCGATTTTCTTGGGCGTTACAATGGAGGCATCAAAGGTCGTCCCAGGCAAGATAAAACTGGTAGTTCAAGGGAGAGTGTTTGTTGTAACCTCCCAAAAAGCGAGGAATCCGAATGAGGTGATCACGGGTAAGCTAATCATAAACTCTAGCGAAGTTTATACCTTATTTGATACCGATTGTACCCATTCTTTTATTTTTCCTACTTGCGCTCAACGTTTAAATTTGACTCCGGAGAAATTGGACTTTAATTTATCGGTTGAAACTCCGTTGGGAGAAACCTTCATTACAACTATCAGGAATAAACATGCGAATGATATTCCTATTTACATATGATTTGATTATGATATATATGAATGAATATGCAAGTATGCTTGTATTAAGAAAAGCTTTAAAGTTCTTTGATAGATAATAGAAACATATGTACAAGGACTTAGAATGAATTTGTCAAATATGTTAGGTTGATCCTACATAAGCAAAAACAGCTTTGTAAAGTCCTTAATAAGAAATGATGTACAAGGACTATAAATATAGAAAGATCAAGCATGTTAGGTTGATCTTATGATGTAATAGATAGGTTTGTCTAATCATCGAGCACTGCACTAGAAATCGTAGTCTGCCAGGAGAGTTAAGGATAACTCGAGAGCTATCGAGTGCAGAATCGTAGTCTACAAGATAGTAAATCTCGGAGTTCGTAGACCGCTAGGAGAGACAAGGAAGGATCGTAGTGTGTCGAGTAGCACTTCCTCGGAGCCGTAGTCTACTGAGGAAGTCATGTTCAGAATCGTAGAGACAGCCTGCCTAAGAGCCGACCGAGCATCTGCCGAAGCCAAGTCAAGAATCGTAGACTACACTCTGAGTCGTAGAGTCTACTGATCGTATCAGAGGCAGAGATCGTAGTCGAGCAAGATCAGATGAAGATAACAAGCACAACGACAGAAATCGTAGAGTGTCAAGAGTTGATCTTGGAGTCGTAGTGTCTGCATAGCCGAAGCTGAATTGTAGAGTGTAAAACTGAGACTTCAACAGATGTGCTCACAATGCCAAGGTAGAATCGTAGAGCTAATACGATTCTCAACAAATTAGCACTCCCTGAATATCCAAAGGAATGAAGCCTCTGGTTGATACTGCAAAGATACATCCCACCAGAAGGAAACCAGAGAACACTCACCAAATGCCATGCAAGCTAACAGAAGATCTAAGCATCAACCCAATCAGCATCCAGATTGAGTTGTGAAGCCATTCAAGATGAAGTCTTCCACAAGATGATCATAAGAAGACTTTGATGGTGACTAAGGAAAGTCAACAGTGCGATGTTGTCAGCGGTAAGATGACAATGATCTTGGAAGTAACCAGGATTGTAGTGTTTGCCAAATAAAGAAAGAACTGATGGAGTGTATACAGAGATACTGGTCAGCTTCTGAAGAACAAGGCTAAGGTTATTAAGCATTGAGTCAGTCCATTGATGATAAGTGATCGGGAGATCACAAGGAGAAAGCGAGCTGAACACGCCACAAATCTGAAGTGTCTTACTATTCAGAAGGGGCCAGAGCAAGGAGTCAAGCCATCAGTATCTGAGAGCAGTCGAGGCAAACAATAAGTGTTGAAGCACTACACAATAGAAGGAAGAGTTGTTCTACATTGAAGATCCAATGAACACTCGTCTAAGATCGTAGTGTTGTGTCTACATGTCAAATGAGCAAGTCAACAAGACACTACGATCAGGTCCAAGAAAACAAGCATCAGAATCGTAGCGTTCGGTCATCCAAAGATTGAAGCATTGGTAATGGTTCAATCTGAAGGTTGGTATTCGGACAAGAGCTTATTGAGAGCATCGATGCAATAGGACAACCTCTGATCGAGAAATCAGAAGGGGGAAATAAAGTCGTCGACCTTCCCGAGACATTAAAGTAATATCTCTGACGGGGTAGGTGAAACAGTAGACTGCAGTGTCAGAATGTCATGTCATGTCACATCTGTAGTCTGCACCAAACAACTCGAGATCTGCGAAGCAATTCAAAGAGCTCTCAATAGCCACTTTCCATCGGGAAGATTGGGAAGGAGTATAATTCCTCTAGAGCTTCAAAGATCAAAGGTTGCTGGAGTTGCTGAGTTTGAAGATATGGTGGACTGATCTAACCAAAGTAAAATAGTGAGTGACCAATGAAGGTCCGAAGGCTCACTCTACGATCCACCAAGAACACTTAGAGACAGAAAAAGAAAGAAGTAGAAGTGAGAGTTCTACAATGTAGAAGTGAGAGTTCTACTACAAGAAGAGTGTTCTGAACTGCCGAGAGAAAGAAGAGCATCATGTTATCTTGATGTCCGTCATGGGAAGACTCTAAGTACTAGAGAAAAGAGCCTACAATCATCTTAGCAAGTCCATCATGAGAAGGCATCAAGTATCAAGAAAGAAGATCACCAACGCCATCATGGTGTCAAGCATGAGAAAGTTTCTAAGTACATAGCAGAAGAGCTTAAAGTCATCTTAGAAATCCATCATTTGCAGCCATCAATTATCAAGAAGAATGATCTTCATGGCAGTTCATCAAGGGATCATAAGAAGTGGTTGAGTAACTGAAGAAGATGAGCATCATCCAACACTCAACTGCACTTCAAGGATGATCACACCAAACTGCTAAGTACAAAAGATGTTCAGAGCTTAAAGACATCTTAGTAGCTCAACACCAACTCCAACAAACAAACAAAAAACTCAACAACAAGAAGCCAGGGCCTGAGGGGTCCTTATCCGACGGTCCAGATTGATTTACTTTTAAAACCACCACAGACGGTCCAGATTAATTTATTATTAAAACCACCATCAATGGTCCAAATTGATTTACTATTATAACCACCATCAATGGTCCAGATTGATTAATAAAAAAACCACCATCAATGGTCCAGATTGATTTACTATTACAACCACCATCAATGATCCAGATTGATTTAACTTATTACACTTTAGTACTCCTAAAGTTTTCCAAGTTTGCATTATTCCCCTCTAACTTTTGTAATTCATTTATCTTCAATAAACACATTCTTAATACTTCAACAATTATTCATTATTAATATTATAACCCACAATATTTAACAACCAGATCATTCCTAAGAAAGAGGGGGCTTTCCGATAAGGATTTCTCCCTATTGGCGCGCAATTAGGTGACCAAAACTCTCCTCGACAGAACTTTCTAGACATCGTCAATATTGTAAATAATAATATGAATAAATTTTTCGTCTCAATTATATAAAATATTAATATTGTAACAATAATTGAATCAAATAATGTGAGATACTATGCAACAATTACTATAGCAATAATTGAGTATCACTGAGTGACTTCTCACGTAAGCATTAATAATCAATGCTATGTGCTACTATACAACCACACGTATTACTGTACTTTTACCACCGGGTAGTTCAACAGTTTAACGGTAAAACTTTTGCCGTTATTTTTATAAAAAGATATTTCTGTTGTTTTCTAACTACGACAATACTTCTGTTGTGGGTTCCACCAATGATTGTGCCATCGTACGAATATTCCCTGTTAAAACGAATATTCCCCGACAAATCGAATATTTCCCAACAAAAAGAATATTTTATATCAACTTGCTTACTTTGCAAAATTTTCAAATATTACCCACAACTATAACATTATATCATATCCATACCATAATATCAAAAATATATTTCGAGAAAAATTATTCTTTATTCAAAAAAAGTTGGGGTCTTACAACCTCCCCTTCTTATGAAATTTCGTCCTCAAAATTAGGGTACGTACCTGATATGTCGAAGAGGTGAGGATACCTTGATTTTATTTCAGATTCTAACTCCCAGGTCATTTCTTCCACATCGTGGTTTCTCCACAAAACTTTGACTTGAGGTATAACCTTGGAGTGTAGAATATGATCCTTCTTATCCAAGATTTTAATAGGAACCTCCTCATACGTTAAATCTTCCTCTATCTCGTCCGGTTCTAATTCAATAATGTGGTTCGGGTCTTTCACATATTTACGTAACATAGATATGTGAAAAATATTATGAACACGAGACATACTTGGCGGTAAGACGAGTCTATAGGCCACAGTTCCTACTCGATCGAGGATTATAAATGGGCCAATGAATCGAGGATTAAGCTTTCCTCTCTTTCCAAATATCGTAACTCCTTTCTATGGAGCAACACGTAACAACATACGATCTCCAATATTGAATTCCACGTCTTTACGATGAAGATCATCATAACTCTTTTGTCGATCTTGTGAGGTTTTAATATGTTTTCGGATCGTTTGAATCTTTTTCATAGTCATACGTACCAACTCCGGTCCCAACAATGTTCCTTCACCCACCTCATCCCTACATACTGGAGAACGACACTTTCTCCTATACAACGCCTTAAATGGAGTCGTGCCAATACTTGCTTGATAATTGTTGTTGTAGGAAAAATCCACCAATGGTAAGAACTTGTCCCAACTTCCTTTAAAGTAAAGGACATAGAGTCTTAATAAATCCTCAAGAGTTTGAATAGTCCTTTCAGGCTGCCCATCCATTTGAGGATGATATGCTGAACTAAATCGTAAATCTGTGCCCATAGCTTTTTGCAAACTAACCCAAAATCTTGAAGTGAATCTTGGGTCTCGATCAGAAACTATGGATACTGACATACCATGCAATCTTACAATCTCATTTATGTATATACGAGCAAGACGTTTAAGTGTATAAGTTTCTCGTATCGGTAAGAAATAAGTAGAATTGGTCAATCTATCAACAATGACCCAAATTGCATCTATGCCTTGAGAAACCTTGGGAAGACCAGTAACAAAATCCATGGTAATGTGCTCCCACTTCCATTCTAGAATTTCAAGTGGTTGCAATGGACCTTTTGGCACTTAATACTCTGCCTTAACTCGTTGACAAGTTAGACACCGTGAGATAAACCCTGTTATCTCTCTCTTCATATTTCTCCACCAAAATGTATGTCGAAGATCACGATACATTTTGGTACTCCCAGGATGAATTGCAAATGGTGTGTTATGCACCTCCATCATGATTTTATACTTCAAGTCAGAATCGTTAGGAACACAAAGTCTGGACTTGACTCGAAGTATTCCTTCTTCATCGATTCTTTCTTCCAGAATAACACCTTCGTGCACTTTCTTCCTCATACGTATCAGCTCTAGGTGTGTAGCTTGAGCAGCTTTAACTTTATCGATTAAAGTCGGTTCTACTCATATATTCTCAATTATAAGATTGGATGATGCACTACGGGCTTACAAGACTGCTTACAAGACACCAATTAAGATGTCACCATATCAGTTGGTCTACGGAAAAGCATGTCACTTACCTGTTGAGTTACAACACAAAGCCTAATAGGCAATTCAGAAGCTCAACTTCGATCAAGAAGCAATAGGAGAAAAGAGGCTACTTCAATTGAATGAACTCGACTATAAAATCATGCAGAGAATGTTCAAATAGGGGCAATTTGTATTATTGTTCAACTCAAGATTGTGGTTGTTCCCAAGAAAGCTAAAATCGAGGTGGTCGGGTTCTTTCACCATAAAAAGGGTTTTCCCACATTGCGTCGTTGAACTATATAGTAGGAACCCATTAGAAACGTTCAAGGTCAACGGTCAACATTTGAAACATTATTGGGGTGGTGAATACAACACAGATGTCATCGCCATCACACTTGATGATGCGCCATAAACAGGGAGTAGTCAGGTTGAAAGACTTAAAATCTAGCGATAGTTGGGAGGCAACCCAATTTTAACTTTTATTCTCAGTTATTTTATTTGTACTAGTTAGATCGTAGTTTATAATAATAATTAGTTTAGAATAAATGCATTTTAATTCATTAAATAATTAGTTAAGTTATATTTTCTTGATAATCTAACCTATTATGCTTAATTTGCTTAATTTAACTTCTTTTCATGTTTTAATGATGATCAGGTAAGTAAAAAAGCAAATAGATATGAAACGAATTCTAGGAATTGGGAAATTCTAGTCAACTAACAGATTACTAGCCAACCAGTATGGCCCTCTTGTTGCATGACACTTCAAGTAAAAGGTAGGGTCCTAATTACAAAAATAGTGAGCATGCCCACCGGGGCGGGGGTCTCAAATCGCAAAATCAGAGAGTATGCCATTCGGGGCTGGCCCTTCAAGGCTAATTCCCCACGCTGGGGCTGGGGTCAGGAATTTGAAAAGATAGTTACAGCAGTTATACATAACAATCCCACTCCTACACAATCCCACTCCTACACAATCTCAACCCACGAACTTACAAATTAATCCCCATCTTCCCACTACATTAAACCACTTGCCCACTACTTCAATCACCTATACCTCTCTAAATCACCTCCTCTCTATAAAACCACTCCTTCACCCAACACTCTAATAATCTCAATTCACACCAATTCGAAAGTTCAAGGTTAGGGTTTGAGCAAATTTCTACAGCCAACTTGGAGATATACTGAGAGTAAGGAGTGTGATTTACAATTTCTCAACACCTGTCACCCACTACAAAAATAAGGGTCAATGGCGACGGGCACTCTACCGACGGCAACAGTACCGTCGCTAATACACTCATTGCCGACGGGCAAGCCATCGACTATGAATGCCGTCGAGAATGATCCTTTTTTTGGCCCCAGACATTCCCGGTGGAGGGAAAAGCTTATTGACGACGACAATTATTTTAGTATCGACGGTAGTGCTATCGGGAGTGACTTAATAACGATGGCGTCATTAGCGACGGGGAATGCCGTCGAGAATGATAAATAAAACCTCTTCCCCACGATGGCAACGACTCCTTTTATAAAAAAATTTCTTCTCTATATTTCTTTCCCTCTTAAATTCAGCCATTTTCGCTCCTAATTTCCCCACTGAATCTCAAATTTGGGTTATTTATTCTCTAAAAGTTCACCCATTTCGGTTTATTGCTTCCCATTTCGTCCATTTCTCTCATCCCTGTTGCAAACCCTCCCCTTATCCATTTCGCTGCTCCGACCGGACCTCCGACCGTACATCCGGCCATTCGTCGCTGCAACTTCAAAATTGTACAAGGTCTGGGTTGCTTTATATTGGTAGGCTCACTATATTCAATCGCATTTCATTGTGCTTCAAATGTTGGTTTTATTGGGTTGTTCATTGTTGTATCCCCAAATCTTAATTCGTATATATACAAGAGTATTTATATACCAATCTATTATACAAGAGTATCTGTTTAGCCAGTATTTCATGGGCAATGTCCATTTTTGGTTTTAGAATTTTGTTGATAGCATGTGTAATGTGTGCTCAAATTTTTGTTAAATGCTAATTTGATTCCCCCTTCATATTAGTTCCCCATAGTTTATTTTTATATGTTAAAAATGTTTATTAATAGCCAAAAATAATACCGGTATACCTTGTGAGGTAATAGCCATGTCACTAAACTTTTTCTCCTTGTTCATGTTTGTCAAATTGTTTAACACATTAAATTCAATGATTTTATGATCTGATTTTGGTAATTTGGTTTACATATTAGATGAAAATCCTATTAAAATTGAATTTAGGGATAGTATTCTACTTTAATTAAAATCTTTATGAGTGCTCTCATGTTGTTGTGTTTAATATGACCAACTATCAAGAATGTGTAGGTTTTTATCAAAATAAATAAATAAAAAGTATGGCGAGGCAACCAGAAACATTTATACAATGCATTTTGCTAATTTGTTCATGAATTTCAATATCTCATGAATCATGATGATGTTGTATCAAAACTGACTATAAATTATTTGATTAATATATATATCCTTAGAAAATGGATTTCAATATCCTCATAGCAACTGTACCAATTCCAATTCCAGTTTATCTAACAATTGATCTAATTAGGTAATAGTTTTGGAATAAAAATGATAGTAATCTGTTGAGCTTAGAGATAATGTATAAATGTATATTTATCATAGATTGTAAAAAATTGTTGTGGTGGGGTGGGGGTGGGGTAAATCTTTGGGGTGGGGTGGGTTTTAAAAAAGTTCAAATTGGAAATGGTTGTGTGAAAGGGATTACCAAAGATTACAAATATAATAATTAGTGTACTGATGTGCAATCTTTGTAATGTTTTTTCTTTCCATTTTAGGTTTGTGTGGATATTTTGTTATTGCTTTTGTTAATGCTTTTGTACAAAGTGACATGTGCATATTTTCATATAGTTTAGTAGTACAAAGTGACATGTGCATATTTTCCTGAAAAATAATCCTTACTTTGACATGTGTATATTTTCATATAGTTTAGGAAGCTTAGAAACCCGTTTGAGATTCACTTAGTAGGAGTGAATCTCAAATAGTCCCCGTTTTGGGATTGTTCTTGTATGTTTCGATCTCACTTAGGTCGGTGTTAACGACTACTTGAGCACGTCTTTATATTTTTTGAATTTTTGGTCAGTATATATCTCTTAATGTTCTTCGGGTGCATATTTAGACTACGATATGTTAGTCTATTTCGTGTACTTGAAGACCATGAGGAGGTGCTGCCGAAATTTCTAAAAAATTTAAAGATGTGTTCAAGTTGTTGGCATCAGTGAGGGGACACATCCGGGAATGGGATAGAAGCCTGACCCGTTAGAGTGGGAGATGAAGTTAGAAAACTTATAAGCTTGCATATACATTAACTTGGAGACTTGATTGTGTTTGTCTAACTTTCCATATATATAGCAGACAGTTGTCCAAGATGTCTGTTGATCGAAGTTGGATGGAACGTAGGGTAGCCACTGATAAGAGTGGGCTTAGCTCTGAGTACCGTAGTGGGGTTGAACAGTTTCTCAATTTCGCGTTTGAGAAAGTCAGTGGCAATGAGATCAGATATCCTTGTAAGAGGTGTGTGAATGTATTGTGGAAGGAAAGGAGTGATGTCATGTGTGACTTATTTGCGTATGGGTTCAAGCAGGGTTATACGACATGGATCTATCATGGGGAAACCTGGTTGGATGAACATGAATCAGAACCAGAATCTAGAGGTGATGAAACCTTTGAATGTACTAACATGATAGTCGAAGCTGCTGGTTCATACTTCTAGTGGAATACAAACAGGGATGATAGTAGTGTCGAGCAAGAGCCGAATGATGGGGCTAAGGGTTTCTATGAGTTATTGTATGAAGCAGCGACGCCATTGTATTATGGGCACGAAAAGCACACCGTCTTATCTGCCGTTACTAAGTTTTTACACTTCAAGAACGAGCATGACTGTAGCGAGAGAGGTTTTAATGAACTGCTAAACATTGTGAAGGAGTGCTTACCTGCAGGCAATAAGTTACCGGAGTGGTACTACGATGTAAAGAAAATGGTCAAAAGGCTTAATCTAGGGTATGAGAAGATTGATGCTTGTGAGAATGACTGTATGTTGTATTACGGTGATGTCAATAAAGATAAGAGGTCATGTGATATTTGCGGTACAAGTAGATACTGTGAACAACGCAAGAAAAAGGGAAAAGACGTGCCGAGAAAGATCTTACGTTACTTTCCCATTGCACCGAGGCTTTAGCGTTTGTTCATGTCAACACATACCGCCGAGTATATGAGATGGCACTCTACACGGGACACAGTTGATGGTCAACTGACGCACCCGACAGATGGGCTTGAGTGGAAAAATTTTGATAAAAATCACCCCTCGTTTGCTGAAGATGTTCGCAATGTTTGGCTTGGACTTGCTACGGATGGGTTTAATCCGTTTAATGGGCCTTACACCAAGCCCTACTCAACTTGGCCGGTGATTATTGTTGTGTATAACCTCCCGCCTTTGATGTGCATGAAAGATCCCTACATGTTCATGCCTTTACTGATTCTGGGTGATAAGAGTCTGAGTAAAGACATCAATGTATACCTCAGTCCGTTAGTTGATGAGTTGAAGATGTTGTGGGATAAAGGGGTTCAAACTTATGATGTATCTCTTAAACAGAACTTTGGCATGAGGGCAGCTTTACTGTGGACCATAAATGACTTCCCGGCGTTAGGAATGATCAGTGGATGGTCGACTCACGGGGCCTAGTCATGTCCTATGTGCATGGGGTCAGTTAAAGCTATGCGGCTCAAACATGGGGGGAAAATGAGTTTCTTTGCAACATCCAGACAGTTTTTGCCGATTGAACATCATTATCGACGGATGAGTAGACAATTCAATCAAAAAATAGAGAAACGTCAAGTACCTAGACGTCTTTCTGGGACAGCAGTGCTGAGTTGGATTACTCACTTGAAATTTCCACCTCCAAGGAAGAATCACATATTAGAGCGAGCTTATGGTTACGACAAGGTTCACAACTGGACACACAGATCCATGTTCTTTGACCTTCCTTATTGGGCTACACTATGCATCCGTCATTATTTAGATCCGATGCATACTGAGAAAAATGTATTTGATAATGTTTTTTATACAGTCCTAGATGCAAGTGGTAGAATAAAGGACAACAACAAGTCGAGACTTGATTTGGTAGAAATGAACATTAGGGAACATCGTGGGTCAGATCGGGAGAGGGTAGCAAGACGATAACGCCTAAAGCTGATTATACTTTGACCAGGGAACAGTTGCTATTGATATGCAATTGGATCAGTGAACTGAAGCTACCAGATGGATATTCTTCGAATATAGCAAGGTGTTGTAAAGTCGAAGAGTTAAAGTTTCGGGGTCTCAAAAGTCATGATTGTCATGTATTCATGCAGAAGTTGATCCCCGTGGTATTTATCGACTTGTTACTGAAACGTGTGGTTGAAGCACTGACGGAGCTTTCTAATTTCTTCAGAGATCTATGCTTAATGGAGCTATAACTCAAAGATATAGATAAAATGGAAATGCAGATAGTGGAAATAATGTGCAAGTTAGAAATGATCTTCCCTCCATCATTTTTTGATTCAATGGAGCATTTTCATATTCACTTGCCGTACGAAGCTAAGTTTGGCGGTCCCGTGCAATATAGATGGATGTATCCATTCGAGAGGTAATGACATTAATGTTTTTAATTTTGATAAAAATGTGCATTCTTGTTTACTAATTTATATATGCATATATAACACATAGGTATATGCGACGTCTAAAACAAAAGGTGAAGAATAGAGCCCGTGTAGAGGGGTTAATTGCTGAGAGTTATGTTATGGAGAAACTTGTTAATTTCTGCTCGTTGTACTTTGAGCCAAATGTTCAGACGAGGCACAATCACTTACGTTGGAATGAGGATGTCCCGTACGAGGAAAATGGGGAATTAACGACCTTTAGTCATCCTGTACAACCATTTGGCGGAAAAAAGGCGATTCTTAACCGATAGTGAGTATGCAGCTGCCACATTGTATGCACTTGTCAACATAAATGAAGTAGTGCCATACATTAAGTAAGTAGCCATAACTTTTCAAATGTTGTTTCGTGTTACTGCGCCTATAAGTTCTTTCCATACATATTAAGTATATATAACTGTATTGCAGTAAATATGATGTTGAGATATATGAAGTGAATCTGATTATATCGAACAGGGATTTGCAAAATTTAAGGAATAGAGAATTTGTGCAATGGTTTAAAGATCATGTAAGTTTAACCGATTTGTAATTTAATGAATCTACCATCGTAGACATAATCTTATGGCGTAATTAACTTTATAATATGTTGTGTTCATGTACATTAGGTCCTCACAGATGAGTTAGCTAACATTCGGCTAAAGCTTATAGCCGACGGCCCTGAAAGATCTGTAGATACTTATACATGCTGCATTGTCAACGGTTACAGATTTAAGTTTTGCAATATTGGGGAAGTCGCTTCTTCTGATTCTGGTGTTGTGGTTAAATGTAGCTGGTACGATAATCTTTGGGATGATTGGTATGGATGATTGCTAGAAGTTGTCGTTCTCAAATATTGGGGTCATAAAGAGTTAGTTTGCTTCAATTGTCATTGGTTTGATGTTGAGAATGGAGTTAGAGTAGATAAAAATTCTGGACTGGTGACTGTTAATGTTAAGTCAAAACTAAACTCAAACGAACCTTTTATTTTAGCAAGTCAAGCAACACAAGTATACTACGCGCGTAGTATTAAAACTCCTGCAAGCCCATGGTATGCTGTAATAACCACCAAAGCCCATGGTTTTCAAGGCACAGCTCCTCGTCCAGACGATGAACCTTTACAAGTCGAGTCTACTAGTGTCACACCCGCTGATGTGACAATTGTTAGTGAGTCTAGTGAAGAAGATGATGAAGTCGTCGCTGTTGAAAGTGAATTCGATGTTCTTGAGGAGGTATATATAATTGAAGAAATCATTGAGGATGATGAAGATGGTGATGAAAATGATATTGAAGATTTATTACTCGAAGATGATGATTCTGATATTGATGGCTTTGACGATATAAATGATTAGGAGTATGGACTCTTTGTGTCCTTTTAGTTGTATTCAAATGTAATAGTTTGTCAACTTGTTACTATTTATGTTGTATCCTTTTAAAATGACTATTTATGTTGTATTCTTTTAGTTGTATCTGTATGTTATCCTCTTTATTTATTGTTTAAAATATTGTGCTCACTGAATGTGTAATAATGTTTTTTGATGATTTGACAGTATATATACACATGGCATGTACACCACACGACGATCGTGGTGGGCGACTTGGTCGTGGGGGGACGCTTGAAGGGGTGATGAGCGGTAGGGTCGTCGCCGTATAATTACATGTTTTGTTGGGATACATCTTATTATTTTTTATTTTATATAGTATTGACATTATATTCGTTTATATAAATAATGTGTATTTCACTACATAGGAGATCGTCGTAGGCCTCCGCGGGGACTAGCACGTGGCTTGTTAGGGAATCCCCCTCAGGCGCCGATTATTTGTCGTGTTGGGACTAATAGGTAATTTCATAGTCCTATATAGTATTGACATGCATATTTAGTTCTTATATATTCTTTCTAATTTGCAAATGTATTAATTTCAATTGTAGTATCCTTGACACGACGTCGAGGACCACGTTGCTTGGGATCGTCCGCAATTGATTCTCAAGCCCGTGGATGAGGTGGGCGGATGTGGATGACCGCACACGCCAGTTGATTATTACTGAGTTCAGGGTAAGATGTCATTCATTCATTCATATATAGGTTAGTTTTATATACATTTATATGTTAGTTTGATTTATGTTACCTACTAAGTTTTTTAATGTGTAATGTGCAGAGATATTATCGCTTTGAGGACGGGCAGGAAGCCCATGGCATGACTGTTTTACATAAATACTTGGAGATGAATTGGCATAAGTGGGTCCACGACTGGAAGAAGAAGGCCCAGACGAAGATGGCTGATGGACAGACACTTAAGGATGTCCGGCCAGATTTCATCTCTGCTGCGGTGTGGGACCAGATGTACCACATTTGGGATGGCGAGGCCTTCAAGAAGATGTCAGCACAGCGTACAGCTGCCCGACAACAGAGTCGTCTCCCCCACTACACGGGGTCTCAGTCCTACGATCTCTACCGGGAGAGACTCGAGGTGAGTCTAAAGCATGCACCCTCTCGCTTGGAGTTTTGGTGGCACGTCCACCAGAAGAAAGGTGAAGGTGGTTATATATCACTTGAGGCAGAACACAATGCTATAAGTTATTTAATTCTCTTATTTAGTATGTATTTAAAATTTGGACATTCTTTTATATTTTTTGTTTTATATTTTGTGTATCATCTATTAATTTCTTATTTTTCAACGACGATTCGAGGACCATGCTGTGGCCTGGAGCAGCCAGAGAGGTGACACTGCAGTCGATGATTCGACACGTGCGGATGACGAGATTGAGGACTAGTCAGTAGGCTGCTGTGGGGACCAAGAAGGGTAGAGAGTGGGCATTCCCATGTCCCAACCTCACACCCTAGTCCCTCGCATGCGAGATCTCCATGGTGCCCACCCACCGCAGTAGTAGCGAGCGAGTGGATCGCACCCGGCTCTTCATTATCAGACGATTTCTTTCGACGGATTATCGAGGGGTGCATGGCGAGCAGTGTTGTGCAGTCAGGCTCACCATCACGCGAGCAGATCTACCAGCTGGCTTAGGAGGTTGTCCACGGCTCCATTGATCCTACAGCTGCCGTTGACGACCTCATGGGTGTAGTACGGGAGGAGGCACTCCGTGTATGTGCGGTTGTCTTGTCCAACATCTTCCCACCACATATTCGACAGGTAAAAACAATTATACGTGTATTTCTTTATTTAATTTATGAAATTTGTAATTATATTACTTATATAAAGTTGCGTATCAAACACACATAAAGAACTGCATAGGCATTTGGCACGCGTTGCAACTTATGGGATTGGATTCTGATATACGGATGCCGAGTTATCAGCCCGTTTACCCGATGAACCAACAGTTACGCAAAAAGCCGAAAAAGAGACCAAAACCCGCCTCGGTCGTCCGAACGACACGAAAACACACACATAGCACCACATAGGCATTTGGCATGCGTTGCAACTTACGAGACTCGATTCCGATATACGGATGCCTAGTTATCAGCCCGTTTGCCCGATGAACCAATAGTTAGGCAAAAAGTCAAAAAAGAGACCAAAATCCGTCTCAGTCGTCCGAACGACACTCAAACACACACATAGCACCACATAGGCATTTGGCATGCATTGCAACTTATGGGACTCGATTCCGATATATGGATGCCGAGTTATCATCCCGTTTGCCCGATGAACCAACAGTTAGGCAAAAAGCCGAAACAGAGACCAAAACTTGCCTCGGTCGTCCGAACGACACGCAAACAAACACATAGCACCACATAGGCATTTGGCACGCGTTGCAACTTACAGGACTCAATTCCGATATACAGATGCCGAGTTATCAGCTCGTTTGCTCAATGAACCAATAGTTAGGCAAAAAGCCAAAAAAGAGACCAAAACCCGCCTCGGTCGTCCGAATGACACGTAAACACACATAGCACCACATAGGCATTTGACACGCGTTGCAACTTACGGGACTCGATTTTGATATACAGATGCCGAGTTATCAGCCCGTTTGCCCGATGAACCAATAGTTAGGCAAAAAGCCGAAAAAGAGACCAAAACTCGCCTCGGTCGTCCGTACGACACACAAACACACACATAGCACCACATAGGCATTTGGCACGCGTTGTAACTTACGGGACTGGATTCCAATATACGGATGCCGAGTTATCATCCTGTTTGCCCGATGAACCAACAGTTACGCAAAAAGTCAAAAAATAGACCAAAACCCGCCTCGGTCGTCCGAACAACACACAAACATAAACATAGCACCACATAGGCATTTAGCATGCATTGTAACTTACGGGACTCGATTCCAATATACGGATGCTGAGTTATCAGCCCGTTTGCTCGACGAATCAACAGTTAGGCAAAAAGCCAAAAAAGAGACCAAAATCCGCCTCGGTCGTCCGAACGACACGCAAACACACACATAGCACCACATAGGTATTTGGCAAGCATTCCAACTTATTGGACTCGATTCTCGATATACGGATGCCAAGTTATCAGCCCGTTTGCCCGATGAACCAACAGTTAGGCAAAAAGCCGAAAAAGAGACCAAAACCCGCCTCGGTCGTCCGAATGACACGCAAAGAAACACATAGCACCACATAGGAATTTGGCACGCATTGCAACTTACAGGACTCGATTCCAATATACGGATGCGGAGTTATCAGCCCATTTACTCGATGAACCAACAGTTAGGCAAAAAGCCGAAAAAGAGACCAAAACCCGCCTCGGTCGTCCGAATGACACGTAAACACACACATAGCACCACATAGGCATTTGGCATGCGTTGTAACTTACGGGACTTGATTCCGATATATGGATGCCTAGTTATCAGTCCGTTTGCCTGATGAACCAATAGTTAGGCAAAAAGCCGAAAAAGAGACCAAAACTCGCCTTGGTCGTCCGTACGACACACAAACACACACATAGCACCACATAGGCATTTGTCACGCGTTGCAACTTACGGGACTCGATTTTGATATACGGATGCCGAGTTATCAGCCCGTTAGCCCGATGAACCAACAGTTAGGTAAAAAGCCGAAAAAGAGATCAAAACCCGCCTCGGTCATCCGAACGACACACAAACACACACATAGAACCACATAGGAATTTGGCATGCATTGTAACTTACGGGACTCGATTATGATATACGGATACCGAGTTATCAGCCTGTTTGCCCGATGAACCAATAGTTAGGCAAAAAGTTGAAAAAGAGACCAAAATCCGTCTCGATCGTCCGAACAACACGCAAACACACACATAGCACCACATAGGCATTTGGCACACGTTGCAACTTACGGGACTCGATTCTGATATACGGATGCCTAGTTATCAGCCCGTTTTCCCGATGAATCAACAGTTAGGCAAAAAGCCAAAAAAGAGACCAAAGCCCGCCTCGGTCGTCCGAACGACACGCAAATACACACATAGCACCACATAGGCATTTGGTATGTGTTGCAACTTACGGGACTCAATTCTTATATACGGATGTTGAGTTATCAGCCCGTTTGCTCGATGAACCAACAGTTAGGCAAAAAGCCGAAAAAGAGACCAAAACCCTCCTCGGTCGTCCGAACGACACGCAAACACACACATAGCACCACATAGGCATTTGGCACGTGTTGCAACTTACAGGACTCAATTCTGATATATGGATGCCGAGTTATCAGCCCGTTTGCCACACTTATAGAACACAAACTAAAATAATTTAAATATGCTTAGTTTTCGACTTCGTTTTTAATATTTTACTTTTGTAGGGTCTTGTTGAGGAGACTCATGGGGGTGGAGGCTGCGGCACAGGCGATGCCCGTGGTGGAGATGGTGATGACCATCGAGTTGATCTTGCTGATAAGACTATGGAGGGTGGGACAGGCGATGGGACCGGCGATCGTACGATAGATGACGGTGATGGTGACACTGACATTCATGATCTTGGGTTGTAGTTAGTTTTTGTTTATATTTTGACTTTCATGTATGTATTTATATAGATTTTGAGTTGTACAGATTAGAATTTTGTATCTAAATATATTGATTGTTGATGGTAAAAGATATGGATGTTATTGATATGCGTGCATTGTCATTATTTGTTTTTCTTTAATTTTTAACAAGTACAATTATGCATATGTAAATGAACAGGGGAATTTTGAAATTTTGAATTTTTTTTTGTAAGCATGTCATTGGTGATGGGATCATTGGTGACGGGGGGGCCGTCGACAATGACCTGCAGGTCATTGGCGACGGGGATATTAACTCATTGGCGACGGCATGCCGTCAGCAATGACAGTAAAATTAAAATTAAATAATAATTATTAGCGACAGTATATCCATTTCCACTACCTTCGACAATGACACATGGGCGACGGCGTGCCGTCGGCAATGCCCCCGTCGCTAATGACTATCTTCCCGATAATAAGTGATGGGAGTCAAGGGTGATGACCTCTGGGGCGACGGGCCGGGCAACGGACTCTTCCGTCGCCAATGACGTCATTGCCGACGGCAAGAAGATCATTGGCGATGGCAGAGGCCGTCGGCAATGACCCTTTTTTTTGTAGTGACCATAGTTGAAGCCAAATCACCAAGTTTGGGGGTTTGTATTTCTTGCACATCAAGTGTACGACGGATTGCTTGAGTGAAATTTGGGGAAAATCGTTGTTGAAGCTCACCAATTTCAAATTCAATGGCACCTAAACCGGCATCAAAACAACAACGTGGAGAGAGTTCAGGGTCCACACCACCAACACGGGCCTTTGATAGGCAAAAAATTCATAAGTGTCGCCGCCGCCAACCGTTACGACTACCTTGTGACAAATGCATTCACACCAGAGCAGGGGTTATCACCTAACCATGTCGACGGTGAATGATGCAATAAATCTATCAAAAAGGTTAGAATAAGTTCACGGAAGAGCTCAAAGCTGCAGTTGTGAATGAAGTAAAAGAATTTTACGTAACGCAGAGGATAAGGACCCCTTTAACTCATTTGTGCAGGGCAAGTTAGTTCCTTTCAGTGCTGGCGCCATCAACACGTATTACCAATTACGAGTGCCTAGACATTGCCAGTACGCTCACTTACGTGACCATGATCCTGAATATGAGACAATTTTAAAGGAAATGACAAAGCTGGGTACCACATGGATCAAGGGCCAAAAAGGGGGCACTTTCTTTCACCGTTAGGATCTTAGCCGTTATGGGAAGATATAGTACGCGTTCCTGTGCGCCAAGCTATTTCCATCCACTCACACGTTAGATTTGCCTAAGGAGAAGGTATTGCTTTTATAAGTCGTTGTCCAAGATTTTATCATCGATGTGGGGGCTATAATCAATTTTTCCATCCGAAGATGCCTGCAAGGACCATTCTCTGGAGGCTTGCCACACCCATCACTCATTTGTGGGTTGTGTAGACAGGCGGGAGTACGATGGTCTGATGATGAGACCACCCAAATGCCACTATAGATATTAGACACGAGGATGATTGCATGGTATTTAGGGGGATGCGGCGATGGGAGAGCAAAGAACGGAGGTGACACCATAACTCGCAGATATATCTAGCCCTCAGTTTCTGAGCTTTCCACGACAAATGGATGAGTACAACAAAGAGGCCCGAAGAGAGATGCAGAGACTCACAGTGAGGTAGGACCATATGTTTATGGCCATGAATATGTCTTTCGCCTTATTGAATGCGACACTCCAGAGTTTTAATCACAATGCACAGTTCCCATACTAGCAGCCAACCCCAATGCCAAGGTTTCCACCCAGTGATTCAAATGACGAATAACAGCACCCACCACCCCAAGCGTAGGCGATTACAGGGAAGTCCTCACACATTTATTGATTTATCTATACAATGAGGACATTGTAATTTTCAAGTTTGGGGGAGTTAGTTTAATTTTTCATATTTGCATGTTTAATTTTGTTAGTTAGTTTTGCATATGTTAGTTTTATGTTTAGTTTAGGATTATTAAATGTTTGCATTCATGTAGTGATTTAGTTTCAAAGTAGTATAAGATTGTAAATAGTGTTTATTTAGTTTGCAATCAAGTTATGTTTACCAGTTTTTATTTAAAAAAAATCATTCAGTTAAGTATTGTGTTATATTGCATATGTACAGCAGTTTGATGTAGTTCAGTTTATTTTGGACAATGATGAGATTGGGATTAAGTAGACAAGTACAGTACCGATTATTAGAACTTTGATGTAGTTTTCTGTTATGAATTTGATCTTTTGCATGTTTGAAACTGGTATAATAAGGCTAGCACGTAATAAAACCTATGTGAACTGATTAGTTTAATTTGATACATAATGAGACTCTAAAGATAATGCTAGTTTAAATGAAAGAATGACAATAATATACAGTGAAGACGAAGAATTAGGTAAGAACCTATGTTTGGGAGAAAATTTGGGGTATATAAGCTTCAGTAAAAAAAAGAAAATAAATATCATTGCTAGTCTTGTTTCGTGTCCTTTGTTACTTGAGTAAGTACGCCCGAGGGGATTGTTTTTACACCTAGCACCCTAAGGTTTTTTATGGTCTAGGAGTCGTTGGTTGAAACCTCGCTAAAGGGTAGCAATGTTAGCCTAATGGAATGAGACATTGCACAGTCATGGGAAATATTGAAAAAAAGAGAGAATAAAATGGGAAATAAGTGCAAAAAGCCCATGTAATGAAAAAAATAAGGCATAATTACCCTATGTGTACCCTTAATATTAGTAATTACTTGGTTTTAGTTGAATATAGTCTGTTTTTGAATTTCTTGAGTTTAATCTGTATGATCCCTTCTAAGGGACTTGTTATGTATTAAATTTGCATTTGTATCAGTTAGCATGGATGTTAAGCGCACACACACTATAACAGTAATAACGTTTTAAGATTCGAGGATTGATAAGGAATTATTGATTGGTTTTGATACGAAGTGATGTCGTGTTTGCTTGATTTCTCTGTGGAATAAATTTAATTATATGATAATTGTTGGATTCGTAGGCATATAGATTAGATGTGTTACATGTCATTGCATTTGTATTGTATAGCATGTTAGTTTTGTTTCGTGCTCGAGGACTAGCACAGTTTAAGTTTGGGGGATTTTGATTAGTGGGTTTTATACCTATGAATCAACGTCAAAATTCGAGCTTAAACGGTGTTAATTCCTTGTTTTATGTTTTTTTCTTACTTGTTTTGTGTTTATTTTTTGTTTAGGTGTGGTGGATTGGCAATTGGACTAAAAGAGCGAGATTATGGCGAAATTTGGCAAGTTTTAAGCTAAAATGGAGAATTAACAGCTTAAATGGCAGCCGAGGCTGGCTATTTTCTATACAAAACCCCCACCGGGGCGAGGGGTGCAAACTAAGTTGGCAGTCTATATGCCTTCCGGGGTGGGCTCTTTATAAGGTAAAACCCCACCGGGGTGGGGGTACGGGAAAAAGAAGGAGTGTTCGGGCTAGTTTGGAATGTTGCAACAAAGAAGAGAATGACTCAGATTGGAACTCATTTTTGGCGAGGAACTAGAGTCATAATACATGTCTTAATGATGTAATTGACAAACAAACACAGGATTGAAAGAGGATACAAGCAATTAACATCTATTGAAGCTAATTTAGAGCAATAGCATTGAAGGAAGATTTTAAAACAGATTTCACAATAATTGTAGATTGACACTAGAGAGAAGGGTGGTTCTGGATTTATTCTTTTTCTTCTTTAGTTTAATTTCTGTAATTGGGATGATGTTTACTTTAATTAATTCAGTTTTTATTTCATTGATGGTTAACTAAATTACTTTTTAGGCTTATAATGGATCTTCAGGTGGAACGATGATTATGTAACTTTGATTTTCAGTTTAATAAGCTACTCCTTAGTTTATCTATATTAATTTATGCTTGAATTTATGAATTGCTTGATCAACAATTCTTTGTGGACTTGTATGGATTCGAGAGAGGAAATACAAGTTTAGACGTAGTTAATATAACATGTGTTCTTGAATTCGGTGAATGAATGGAATCTTGATGAATGTCAGGGTAGAGTTATGTTTAACATCGCATGTAATCGAATAGAGAACTTGAACTTAAATCTTCTTTGATTGTAATTCACATAGAGATATAGCGAGTTAGTTAATTGAGGTGTTTAACTTAATTCTATCTAATTTGTGGATTTAAGTTAATATGGTATTAGTGCCTCTAGAGATGGCTAGTTCTACTTACGTGTTCTTGATTAATAAATTGGGATAATGAATTAAACTAGAATAAAGGTAATAATCAGAGTGAAGCTTAGGGTGAAGTTATAAGCCTAATTCTCCAATACTTGTTTGAAATTTTAGTTTTTAAGATTTGTGATTGTTTTGTGATTCTAGTATTCTTAATATATTTAGTTTTTATACTTATAATTCTTAAATTAGATAGTTTAATAAATTAGGATTGATAGGAAGCTGATAATTGTGTGGGTTAATTTCTTGCTAATCTATGTGGGAACGATACTCTACTTACGGTTATATTACTTGTTGACCACGTATACTTGCGTGTTGTTCGTAACTAGAAATTACCCAACAATAGTTATTCAGTCTTGCTGGATTAGCAAATTCAATTTGCCGAATTAACAAATTACTAGATAGACAGTGTATTATCTTAATCTTCAAAATTTATTTACTTAATCAAACATATAATCATATCATTGCATATTAATTTAATTAGTACATAGTACTTTTTAGTACATAACACATACTTCTATAATCATTTAATATCCCCTTATGACAAAAGTCGGGATTCACTATTACAACTTTATACAAAAAGTTGAGATTTATAAAAATTATCTCATTATTCATACAAAAACAAGGAGTACACTCATATATATATATATATATATATATACTTACTCATCGCTTATAATATTACAATCTTTAATATTTCATCTCACTACCAAAAGGTACTATTGCCCATGCTAAATCTTTCTGCGGTCCACTCCCTTTACATGTCTTTGGCTTAGGACAATTTGTCAAAATATGACCTTCCTGAACACAATTGAAACATTCCTTTTTACCCATCATACATTCTCCCAAATGGTTCTTTTCACACTTACCACATACTTGTTTCTTCTTTGAATTAGAATTCCTTGCATTATTGTCACTGTCGTTGTTCATTTTTCTTTATTATCATGACCCTTCTTTTTCTTGCTTAACTCTTTTGATGATCGACTACGTTCAACCCTCATTCTATCAACTTGTGCCTTCAGATCATTTCGTTCTTTTATCATGTCGCGTTGTTTTTCACAATTCCTTCAAGAGAAACACCTTACTCCTTAATTCTTGAACTTCCGCAGATACTTAACCCTTTTCGATTACTACTCTACCGCTTTCCCCCACTTTGACCTTAATTTTTTACTCCACCATAGTTTCTTTAGAATCTACTTCTTCCTCTTTATTCAGCTCAATTTTGGGATACTCGTCATGATCAATTCCCAGATTCACCATAGTTTTGTTTTTTTTTTAAATTCTTCAACTAACTCACTCTGAGTCGGCACCTCCGCTAATGGCATTGGTGCAACAACTGCTAACATCTCCGTAACCATTTCATCATCTCCTGACATCCTACAATTACTTTTAAATAATCTTAATTAGTACATCACTAGTACATAATCCATAAACACTAAGTGTCCACTTATCTTACTATTGATGAATTTCATCAATCCCTCACTTAGAACTATAAATGAGTTTTCTCTATCTTGCTTATGGATATATTCCTAAGGTTTTCCCCCCTCTTAGTGTTTATAACCTATAGCTTTGATACCAACTTATGATGTCCCCAAATCTGAGTTCCCTAACCTCGGGTTTGGTGCTCACGATCCATCATACATATCACATCTAACTACCCATTCATTTATGAAATTACATCATGCATACCATTACTTAATATAATTATAACAATATCCCATGTTATCTAACCTTAACATAATTTACATATCTTCAGATATACAAAAAGATTTACATACAGAAACAAAATAATTAAAGTTATAATAACTACTCCTGAACATTTCCCTTGCCCTTGTCTTTCTCTGACCCTCTTGTTACCTCATCCTTAGCTGAAATGTTATATTTAAGTAAGGGTGAGCAACAAGTTTGCTTCGCAAGTTAAAGCATACAATAAGAGATATGAATCAAGAATATTAGAGTCTAGATTTGATAGAACTTCAACAATGTTCAAAGGATTTCGAATTAGCTGAATAAATCATTTATCAATACAAGACTTTATTAAATTTCATGCTAAATAACAACTCAAAGACGAAAGAGTAAAACTCTTTCGAAGTTTCAATACTGTTAAATTGATTATCAAGAGATAATATCATTGCAATAATAAAGTGGGATATTCCCAAATTTCATGTTGAGTGATCACAATTGGATCATGAACTAATAGAGGAATTATCATGCATTCAATATTAAATTACCTCGGGAATATAAGTTAGTTATAAAAACTAAACTATAATCCTCTACAAGTACCTGGAGCGGCCAACTCCTTTGTACCCTATATTATGCATAATACTCAAAAATAGCGCATGGGTCATTTTACGACAATAAAGTTTGTTCATCTCAGTTTTACATCATGAGTTTGTACAACAATAATATGGTTTGGATTACTTTTAAAGAAATGCTAAAGATTTAAACATATAATATCCATATTGATTTAGCCGAAATAATTGTCATTGATCTTTCAATAACAATTTAGTTCAAATACTATAACGCTCATGCTTTAACAAATATTAGTCTTGCCAAAATAATTAGCTGAGACATAGCTCATAAACTGTTCAATAATAAACAGAAATCAACTGCACTATATGCAAATAACAATAATCATTATAGATATGAATAAGTTATAATAGTTATTCATAAATCATGCTTTGAAATTTATAACTCAATTTGAGTTAATGAACTTGCAATAAATGTGAGTGCTCAATAATAATCATAGATGTGGAATAATCGTAAATAATTATCCACTTAACACGCCGGTAAAATAATAA